>JAUTBT010053475.1:0-15582 GCA_032361225.1 Lepetodrilus schrolli | reverse complement strand
GGTAATAATGTAGCGCTATGAGCATGCTTTCGAGCGTGGATTTGGCGCAATATAAATATTCACATTATTATTATTATCATTATTCCATTCCACAGAACAACCGTAGCGAAGTAAATCGTAACTCTCTACGCATGTATTCGAGTTGGGACTATCGTAGGGTTAAGACTCTTTTTTTACGTAACAGGAATAAGACTCGTTACCATGACATACCCTTCACGAAAACGACGAACAGTAATATGTGAGCGTAAATCGATCTCTATGTCATGTCCTTTTATAGCAAAATTACGTAAGGTCCTATTTATGCCCGTTCTACAATGCGACCCTTTCGTGTATTCCCCAGGGAGTTGAGAAGGTGAAATCAGTGGACATTGTTCCATTTACAAGGGTAATAATGTCGCGCTTTGAGAATACTTTCGAGCGAGGATATAACACGTTTTACACGTCCTTATTATTACTATTACTATTACTATTATTATTATTATTATTGATATAAGATTTAAACCTTTTCCATTCAATTCCCATTTTCCTCAAGCCTAAATATTTCAATTTTCATTAATTTCTACCTTTATTGTCAGCGCTTAGACTTATTATTCATAATTATTATCAATGTTATTATGATTATGATTATCATTATCATTATCATCATCATCAAGTATTATTATTATCATCATCATAAATTATTATTATTATTAGTAGTAGTAGTAGTAGTAGTAGTAGTAGTAGTTATAGTAGCATTATCATCGTCATAAATTATTATTATTATATTATTATCATTATCATCATCATCACCATCATTATCAGCATCATCCTCACAGTCATTTCCGTTCGTTACAGACGAGCAAAGCCTCCGTCTACTTCGTCTTACCAAGACCATCTACATATCCGCCGGCGTCTCCATGGCCATTGGTGTGACCAACCTCTACTCCGCCGTCAGCGACTTCGGCGTATTCAGCACAAGGAACTTCCTGGAGTCGTGGCCGTGGTGGACGCTACAGACCGTCCTCCGTCTGGAGGAGATAGCCGCCGCTCTGGTCGTCCTCACCATCTTCGTCAAATCATCCCCGTCTGCGACGCTCGTGGAGTGCTTCTCCCACATATGCCCGAGATCCGGAAGCGTCCACGCGGACCAGAAACTTGACAAGTTCATGATGGAGAGTTCCTCCACGGGGAGGTCAACGAGGGTCGCTTGGGTTAGCACGGCAGAAAACACCGGGGTTAATACTTAATGCGTGTGACGATGTATCTGTGTGTGTCGATGGATCTGTGTCTGTCGATGGTTTCTTCGGATGGTAACGTTAGTAACACAACACAACCAATCTTCTAAAGATCCGTTCGGGATACTAGTAATAACACTGCTTACCAATTATTTGTATGTATAACCATTATATACTTGCACGTACCTTTCTTTCTATTTGTACATAGTCATCTCCGGACACACAGAGGACTAGTAAGTACTCATAATTGGTCGTGGTCCTCATCGACACCCATGGAGTAACTACATGTAGATATAGATAATCGACTACGTATCATGTTTCTGAATTACAACATCAGTTGTCCATCACATTAATAATAGAAATAAAACAAAATAGGTATTTTTCACATTCTTCCATTTATATTTATATGCTCAGTATGCATTGTATAATATTTGGAGGCCAAATGGCGAACATATAGCAACTTTTCTTATATGTGTGGCATAATAATTACCAAATTCAATCATATACGACCTATTAGGTTTACGCTTTATTTAGCTTCTTGTTTCTTCACCAAATACATATTAGCGTGTCTATATCAAACATATTGCATATAACTGGTTGCATACATATCTGTCTCTGTGTCGTCTTTTAACATTTAATTCAAGAGACGGTCTGAACCATTCTCGTAGAAATCTTCTCGGAAGTGAACAAACCACACCACCGCCACCAACAGCCACAACATTGGTAACAACAACGACTGGATACATGATCTACGTATATCTTGACTAGTGTCTGGAATTTCATTCATCATTTTCAACACCGGAAGTAAACAATAATTTCGTCATCAGCGTCCGAGCAACCGGATGCAATTATTCTACATTTCTGACAAGATATCTGCCGGAATATAGAAACTAGTGACATTGAGAAACAGGAACATGTTTATTGCTGAATCGTGTAAGTAATTATGATCATTCATCAATAATTAATGCATGGGTTCCATTACTGCACATGATAAACATTGATTGCACGTGCATCATTAGTACCTCTCTACGGACATTTTGATGAGGTCATGGCCATTCTTGACCACAAAGCTGTCTGTCTTGCCCACAAGGCCTTTACCGATAGTTTATGACTTTCCCCACGTTTTGATAGTTGCAGGTTGCTCCAGTAGATTCATCAACTAGAATACGATTGTTCTAGTGTCGTAGGCTGATGCTTGCATCGCTTGATGGGACAGTATTGCAGAAATGTATACAATCATCAAAAACTAGTATATAATCACTCAACGTTAACATACTGACATGATTAGGAGTAACTAGTAAACTTTACAAATAAATACCTTCGAATGTACGGTGAATATTGATGGCGCTAGTTTGCATCACTAGTTTGCGCGTACGGTTAATATGTAAATATTGATGAGATACTGAATATACTTACTTGCTCATGGTAGCCTCAGTTCTGTTATGCAATTTAAAGTGTTAATAGCGACCTTCCTGGGAACATGTATCTTCTATTGGACAAAATATCCACCCCAATAAACAATGTTTTAATCTGTCATTCCAGCAAATCACTATTTATTACCGATTCAAAGCGGTCTGCATTGCATATGAACGAAGTAATTTTTTAAAAAGTAACATGCAATGTCTGAATCCATACACTCGTGGCACATGTATATTTATTATTATTATTGTTATATTATTATTATTATTATAATAATGTCTGAACAAGATGTATAACTTATCGCGCGAAATACAACAATGTACGACGTGTGCATTGTAAAGCGTTTGCAAACGATTCATTTATGCCACACATAAGGCGTAAACGTCTGATCATGACGTGTCACCGGTATAGGGTTAACAATCAACGTGCAAGAGCGTGCAAGAGCGTGACTATCGACGTAAACCACAGCTCGTTATTAATAATTACTAGTAGATCGAAATGCTTTTGAATCGTTTTGCGAGACGGAGTGATCATACATTATCGCGACGACGCTGATGTAATAGTTGTAGACCAAACCCATTCTAGATACTATATCACAATCAAGCATTATTGCAATGAAGAATAATCTACAGGCCTACACTTCTGTCATCATAGTGAATTATTAAATTCATGTGTACAATCTAATTGGCGATAGACCATCCTAACATATTCGAATATTTGATTGCGATTTATCAAGTGAACATGCTATTGGCTATTCGATATAGTGTGATCACTGACACCAGTCGGAAGCTCGTTATGGATATGGATAGGCACATTCATACACTGAATATGTACAGTGTTTTAGAAACATCAGCTGTTCTTGAGGGACATGGATCGCTCCCCTGACTTCCAACTTTGCTGTGACAGACTTGGATTACATGTAGTAGTACCGTATACCATGACATTTTCGAGGTTGGCATATTTCGATTTTTTTTTAATTTGGGGTTTAGAGCCGCTTTCAAGATATTTTCACTTATATCACGCGTCAGTTTAGTGCAGAAGGAAACCCGCAACGTCCGTAGCGCTGAATGATGCAGTAAACCTGCGAGCACCGGCTGGTAGCCTACTGATAAACCAAGGATGATAACTGCATTGCCACGGAACATAATAGTGCAACATAGCATGATCGCGTCATGAAAGATAACTTTCGCCAGGCTCTGGATGAACCCGGGACCTTGGACTCCAAAGTCCAAACGTTCTACCATTGCGCTGCCACCAGTCTCCTACAACGGTTTTACATCTTAAACGTCTTGTCGGCCATCTTCATCAGCGTCCATTATCAGTGATAGTATCATCCGAAATATATGACAATAAAGTCAAAGATGTGCCAGTATCAATGTTCCAGATGACTTTGGTGTACAATCTAGCGTCATTACTATTTATAGTATGCAGTCCTGAAGAGAATAACAGAATAAACCGTCATTAGATAATTTATCTTTGATATTGTGTGCTGTCAGAAACGTCATATGAAATTAATTAACCCTAAACAAGTTGTCACGAAACTCTTTATGTACATTCTAGTTGTTGATGCGATGCGTGTAATACCTGTTCCCTCACAACATATTCGATACGTTTCATAAAAACTGGTATAATAATAATAATCATAATGATTTTGATGATGATGATGATGATAATAATAATAATAATGTTTATTTATATTGTTCTAGACAAGGTGTGTGCTTGCACAAAATGCTCAAAAGTTTGATTGATCACCGGCGATATTTCAACTATGTATAAAATTATATTATTTATGTATTATGTCAAGTACAGATGTATAACTATTACATAATGGTTATTTTAATTTTAATACAATGTTAAAAAGAATGGAATGTATGTGCCTTATGACTGAATAAACGTCTGTCTATTGCATAACGTGGCCATACACATCATCTGAGTGGTAGTTGACAATGCTTTTCACCATATTAACGATTAAGACATCGATAACTAAGTAAGTATGATGCTATTTAACTATTAATCCACTGCATATGAATCTTAATGCAATGGTCTGACATTTGACGTGGTTATAAAGAAGGCACGCACTAGTAAAACTACAATAGCAATACGATCGTTGGCCACGTGATTAATTTTCAAGATCATCACAAAATGCAAACATAAATCCACATTTAGCAAATATTTCGTACTATATATTATATAGGAATGCCATTCAAACCAAGCTTAATCAATTAGCAAATTAGCACAGTTGAAGATTATGTTTTTCCCTGCTAACTGCTACTCATATATGATCATATAGAACCAGTGCAATATGAACTACCATTAGTGAGATTGATGACCGAAACCAAATTATTCCAAACGATTCCAAATGTCAGTATTATTGAATTTCGTTAACTTATATTTGATAGTAAACCTACATATTAGTCCGGATTATAATTAAAACAAATTGCTATAATTATATAGAACATAATGTATACAGAACCCAATGGCATGGTATCCGAATGATTTCCACAGCATCAGAGTAGCATGAAACATTTGAAAATGTCAACGAGGTATTCTTACGTTATCGTAAATTATTCTCTCTCTCTCTCTCTCTCTCTCTCTCTCTCTCTCTCTCTCTCGCGCTCTCTCGCTCTCCTTCTTCTCCCCTCTCTCGCTCTCTGTATGTAGTTATGTGTATGTATGTATGTATGTGTGTGCGTATGTGTATGCGTATGTATGTATGTATGCATGCATGTGTGTATGTATGTATGCATGTATATAAGTATGTGTGTGTATATATATATATATATATATGTGTGTGTGTGTGTGTGTGTGTGTGTGTGTGTGTGTGTGTGTGTGTGTGTGTGTGTGTGTGTTTACCTGCACGCATGCCCAGAGGTGCCTGACATACCGGTCTCAAGTCTGGATCATTCATCAACAAGTTGGGTTGGCTTAGATTTACGTCAGGGTATAAATGCTCACATGGCAACATGATTGACTTTATAGGTTTTTCTGGGAGCATATACGAGCAGTTTTATGTGTTGATGAGCAACCGAGAAGAGTGCGGTATTTATATGGGAACCTTTCTCGTGGATTATATTATAATGTTGCCATTGTTTAACTAAATTAATATGGTACAGGCAGCACGTAACATTTATATATGTAGCAAAGATAGGTTGTTATAATGAAGAATATAAAAGATGGATTTATTAAATTAGTTAACGTTGTAAGTGCACAGTGAAGTGAGTTGTTGTTGCATATTTAATGCACACAAATATATTCCTAGCGTAATTAAATTACGATTTAATAAAAATAAAAAACATGCATCTGAGGGGGGAAAAAATGAAAATCCTATTTAATCAGCATGAGACAATGCGCCGCTCTTTGCTCTACTTATTCCATGTATAGTTCATGTCCATTGATGAAATTTGGCTACTGTAGTCACGGATCTTGAGAAATCCACAGTTGTTCACGAGTGTGTTTCTCCCAATACCCGCGACCACAACCACCGGGTATCTTCCTCGTGACGTCACTTCCTGGCATGTGTTTGCGACGTGTGAATTCATTTCCGCTAGAGCAGTTTCAAATGTAGAAATGGAATACACAATTTGACGAATATAGGAATTGAAAATTAAATGTCACCATAATTTATGTAAACTTGACATTTGATTGCAGGTATAATGATATTTATGCACATGATATCTTACTAATCAATTAAAATTGTTTAGTCCTTATTCATTTAATTTTTTTAAATTTGAATTTTAGTATTTTCTTTTTATCAATGCTCTGCAATATTCTACGATTAATTTTACAGTGAATTGTGGTAACATAATATTGGTGGAGATGAATATCTAAATATTATTAAATGGATGTTAAAAATAAAATAGAATTGAATAAATAACAAATTGTAAAATATTTGAAGCGTTGGTTTAGCTGAATGGTCAGTCAGTTACTGTCAGAGTGACGTTTTCAGCGTCACTGCGATCACGGATCTTGGGAAATCCACTGTCTACGTTCAGATGGCGTTCCCATGACCCGCGCCCACAACCACCGGCCATCTTCTTCCATGACGTCACTTCCGGCGCGTGGTGCATAGTCTCAACTAAGTGTTAAAGTCTCTATAGTAAAGTTACGACTATATCTTTGCATTAATTATAATAGTATTTAGTTAGGATTTTTTCTCTTAAGTGCACACACACTTTTTTACCTTAAACCTACTAGTAGTTACAATATATAAATCCTATGGCGAATTTTATGAAATTATTGGTGTGTATTAATAATTTAGGTGTAATTGAGAAATTTGTATTGCTTATTTCTGAATTGTAATTTTAAGATGGAAAATTATTATTATTTTTTGTTGTAATTTATGGTAAGTGTAGCTCCTCTGTCGCTGTCCTGGAGTCGTGCACGGAATACACGAGCAAGTAGTTGACGTAGTCCCGGGAATAGATACAACCTGGGACCCCATCAACTTACTGCACGTGCACCCCAAATACAATCGTTGATCTTCATAAACGCCCGCGGTGAATTCTGAAATAATAAGAAATGAATTCTTGAAAACTGCCAAAATATAATTATCGTAATGACAAAGCAGCATAGTAAATGTTCAAAAATAAAGCACAAATTTAATATGTAAAATAGTCAAAACAGCTGATAACGAAACAACTGACGAGAGAAAAGAATCCCATCCTCTCCCTATCAGTGCGCCACGGAGAAAGGTCGAGATCTCGCAATGTCACGTGGTAGGACGAGAGTGGATAATGTATGCAGAACAGGACTAATATTTCAACCAGATTTCGCCGCAGGGAATGTCCCAGTAGTACAGAGATCGAGAGTAAATGACATTTGCTGGGCCCTGTACACGCCGTTTATCTCGGCAATAAACACGAGACAAACTTACTTCAACGGTCAACATTGTGAAACTATTGCCAAAATGAAGATACATAACATACAATACTTCCTTTAAATTTGACGTTTGTATAATTTAAATTTTCGGACGAGTTTTTCAAAATGTTATCTTCAAATTGACAATTTAAATAAATGTTAGTACTAATTTACGTTACCGCGTTAATAACTATCCTGCATTTATTTACGCTTAATATGGAGCTATTTTTAATATCTTATGAGTATTTTCAATGGCAGTGGTGGTTAATTTGCAACTCATATTTAACGTATTTGGACTAGAACGAAGATACCATCTCCGCCTCAGATCTATCAGCGAAATGATCAATAGAGCATACCAGTTTTCCTAATATACTTCAGGGCATAGATATACACAGTAACCATAGATACACAGTATTGCATGTATATCTGTCACATCGAAAACAAATGGTTAGTTTATGTCAAGTTGGAAGATGAATACTGTTAGATAGATAGTTGACCTAAGGCTACTCATATATAGAGTTTTTGTTAGTATACATCGTTTATAACTTTGAATGTTACTCATGCCATAAATAGACTTATTTCTGGAAAGCATAGTAATTAGCGCTCTATTTAAATAACAATAAATTCCAATCGCTGATAAATATGAAATTACAATTTTTATAGAGAAACTATGTAATACGAAGTTTAAAATACTGTAAATAGACATTTTCAATACCGTCATGTAAATGTCTTTGGCATTAACATGTAATTCAACATACGCTGAGATGACCAAGGTCCGTACTAAATTGTTTACAAATTATATTTTATTTGCCTACACTATTTATCGTAAAACGTACATTAAAAAAAATATATGTCTGGGTTTTAACAAAATACTATTGAACCTGTTTCTTTCTTTTTTTAAAAACCATTTCGGAATATCCATATGAAATAAAATACAATAATTAAATACAAAATGTAGTTTACACATGGTACTCATTCTAAATTAATAAATTTAATTAATATATAAAATAGTATTGTTAGAAGTAATCCAGACAGAGAATGATGTTTCCCAGAAGAAAGTCTAACGCATGGTTGACGAAGAAGTGTTTCGTGAAATACCTTTAATCCAGGCTTGGCGTATATGTCCATTTACTCCGTGTCGCTCAACGTTCGCAAGGAAAAGATGGCGAGATACATGCGCCTGGTCGTATTTATGCTACATTCCATGGTAATCCAGTGTCTTGCCACGGGGGATCTCCAGTAAATCGACCATTGAGAATCGACCCTTTCGATCACTTTTGATCATAATGATTCGCTCATCAATCAATGAAGCGATGATTCGTCCCAAAGACGTAGATGCCCACAGGGGCGCCCGAGGTATTCGGCGATGCAACGCGATGTGCTGTGAGTGGCCCACCCTTAAGACAATAGGATAATCGGGGCAGTGTATGCTCCTAGCGCTGGACGTCTTTTGGCAGTTTATTTATTGTTTAATCCTTTAAGAGACAGGGCACTGTATTAGGTGAATGAAAGTTATGAAGTGTTGTAAAACTGTCACGAGGAGACTGAAGCGAGATCATGAAGATTCCAGATTGATGACAAAAACTCAAATTATTCCTACAGGTTATTCACACAGGTGTATGTATACATCTTACAATTAAAAACGAAAAACAAAAGAAATCATCACAAATAATGCAAATAATGTTTACTATACATTTAAACTTGTACTTATCTAAAAATCCGTTTTGCATCTATACTTTGTTCACTAAGTTGATGTTTATATTGACCGATTGTTGTCAAATAGTTCAAATGAGCTTGTTTTACCATCTACATTTTGATTCGAATGTAATATTAATGTATATGAATGGGTATGCGATATATGGGTCATGTAAATAGGAAACCACCACATATTATAGTGTTTATTATCTATCAGATTCCGAACAATATTAATTACGTACCCCCCCCCCCCCGACACACACACACACACACACACACACACACACACACATACACACACACACACAGTTATATTATCAACTGACAAAGTTAAATACCTAATATAACCGATCATTCCTGTAAATTTTATTTGAATATATAATATGTCGTGGTTCATTTTATAAAATGAAATATTTGTAATATTTTGTTTAAAATTACACTTATACTGATACTAAAATACTAATTAAAGAAAACAGATGTATTACTCGTGTTGAAAGCATAAAGAAGAAGAAGAGTCTAGATAGTACTAATATTTATTATCACAGTACGAACGGGAATATTTTATTCTCGTTTCAGAAGGCGTCTTCGTCGGTGTAGACTCTGCTTAAGCTGTAATAGAAGTTGTTGTGCTGCAAGCAGTATCATTGCGCATGCGTCATAATATAACGATCTATTGACGAGAAGCAAGGTGTATATATCATGTTTGCACCGTGTTTGACATATGATATGCATCATTTACAGGTATTCCAACGTGTACAGCGTTAACGAAGGAATTACTTTGAAACAACGTGAGCCGGAATCTGTAGGATGGATCTTATTGCATTCCTAGTTTTATCCAAAACGCAATAGTGTCTAGAAAATATACAAGTACATCTGTATATGAATTGCATCATCAGTAATAGTTTAAATGCGTTGTATTCAATTGACAATAATTTAGGAATGTGATATAACTTCATAATTGAAAATCAAGCAACACCTAAAATATTAACTTTACATCTACTTCCTGGCTATTGATACGACATAGAATTTCATGGTATATATGTATAACGTTTTAATCAATCACGAGATAAATTTGTTTCGTTAATTATCAGTAGTAATTTATTCGTTGATGGAGCGAGTGAGTGGGTTGGGCCAACGGATGGTAGATTTTCCTGGGACGTTGTACGCGTGTTTGAACTTCTTATCTCCCGCATTGACTACTGCCATAGCCTACTACATTCCCTCCGAGACATTGCTGCCAGAATCATCACAAGAACTAAGAAGTTTGATCACAACACCCATACTAATGGAAGTGCACTGGCTACCAATAGCTGCAAGAATAGACTACGACATTCTAATATTTGCATACAAATGTTTGAATGAACCTAGTTGTCCAAATTCCTCTCCCCCAATCAGCCTTCTCGATCCATACGGTCAAAGAGTCAGTTGTGTCACTGTGCCTCATAGCAACGGAACATTTTTTGGGGAAAAACATTCGCATATAGTGCAGCCGTGAAATGGAACAATCTTCCACTCAATATCAAAACCTGCCCAACTCTACAATCCTTTAAAACCAACATCAAAACTATGCTCTTCCAAACCCTGCAGTAAACTTGTAACATCACACAGAGCACTGTGTAACAGTGGATGGCGCGCTCTACAAATGCATATTTTATTATTATTATTATTATTATTATTATTATTATTATTATGTGTGTGTGTGCATGTATGTGTGTGTATTTCATGTGCGTGCGTGCGTGTGCCCAGTTAGCCTCCACTACACATTTTCACATTGTGTCTACCTTCCCTGCAGGAAGATAACTCCTAAACTTAATTACTCCCAACAAATCCCATCTTTGTTTTGGAAAAGCAACAAAGGCGAAGATCAATTGTGCACCAGTCGAAATTAATCAACTCACGGGGCTATTGTTTGCAATTGTCAGCAATCCGATCTACTTAAATCTACACACTGTCTTATTTTTTCTCGCTTGCTATAACCGGCTATAATCATTAATAATACTCGGATTCCCCCCAGGACAACTACTGTATCCCATAGAAAATGCTTACCTTTGATAAGTCCACACGTAAAGCGTGATCAGATTCTGACAATTGTACCATGCACTCTGTCTGTCTGTGTGCCTTTAATACGTTAGCACACCACCATTCAGTAACATGCATACTGGTACCTTCGGGTTTAAAGATACTTCGTACTGATTCTTTGTGAATATTAAAAATAATATATTCTGTTGGCTTCGTGACAACGCTTTATGCACAGGACGCTCTTGACAGCCTGGGTATAAAAACACACAGATGTAATGACAAGTAGGAAGACAGTTCTGACGGTGTTAGCCATGTTATTAATGCTATTTGCGTCCTCAGAAAATTCAGTTCACAGTACTGACTTCGCGCACCCAAATATCCTTCACATAAGAACACATAAGATAAGATAATGCTGTATTGCCCAAAAGGGAAGTATTTTGCAATATAGTGCACAGTAGCATATAAGAGCACATTAGAACACATAGGAACACATAAGAACTTGTAAGACCACATAGGAACCAAATTATAGATAAAATAAGAACATATAAAACACATAAGAACATAATAGTATACGAACACATAGAAATATATAACCAGAACATATAAGAACACATAGGAGCACATATATTCTCGGAATAATACATTTCACTCTTCTATGAATAAAAATATATCTACAGCGAAGAATAATATAATACCACATAGTATCACATAGGAATATATAGGAACATATAGGAACACATAAGACCACATAGGAACATATAAAACCACATAGGAACACATGTATTCTCGGAATAATGAATTTCACTCTTCTATGAATAAAAATATATCTACAGGGAAACATGTACCAATGAATGTCATACGAATAAAGCTGTCGGCATGTATCGTCTAGGTAAAAATATATTAGAGTATATAACGTGACGGAAATTGTACACAATTCATGTGTTAACTGTGTGGAATTGCGCATATACTAGTAATGCAAATCGTCGTGCATCAAGCGCATCAAATACAGATGTCAGACTCCAGAATAGATTGAGTGAACGGGTCGTGGGAAAATAATATATATATTTACCATATAATAATATATAATATATACCATATATACGATTATAACAGTGAATATTGCCTGTGTGTGTGTGTGGGGGGGGGGGGGGGGGGGTTGAGATGATGCAAAAAATTTAAATATTATGTCCAGCATAACGTCAATGAAGAACGACATCATTAAAAAGCTGAATAAATAGGATGCAATGTATGAACTATAGAAGATAATTTACAACACTAGGTTAAGTCAGTTGGCTGCATGTATACCAGATGACTCTCGCAGATTTTCTGCAACTCTGTGTTTCATGTATGGCTACTACAGGTTTTCTCGTCGAGTATGGGTGAAATATTCCCGCTGCGACGTAAAGCACTAATTCATTCAATTCACTACAGGTTTGCACAGACACTCCTAAAATGATATTTTTTTTCGTTTAAGGTGAAAATGAAACGTCTGTCCGGCAAAATAAGTATTTTGAGCGTACGATGTCTAATTTTGATGAACATAACTAATTAGACGCAATATGATTAACGTAAAGTATATAGCCACAGGTACAACCTAACATTTCAGGTTTACTGTCGTTAGCGTCCTGTGTTAACATAGCTATCATTAAGGTTTCATCATCCTGGACTTTGACCTATCAATTAATTAGCACTCAGTCTGGTATGCGAACATTCATTCTCATTTTTGCAAGCCCACGAGAATGCTTATCATGATTTATCGCATGGAGGTAATATGCGCTATGTAAATATAATAATAATAATTATTATTATTATTATTGGTTTACTTTATAATTAATGGTTCTCCTTATTATTGATTCGAATGATTTTTCATGAATAAAAAGTATACGTTCATCTGAATTAATATTTATACAATAAAAATTATTAATGATTATTATTCTTTTATTAATACTATTATTATTACTCAGCAAGTTTACATAATGTCACTCTGTTAAAACCTTGCAAAAAAACTCACATGTTTGTAGAATATTTTAGAGAATAAGCGGTAGACCTGTAACTAATGTTATTAGGTTATTTTTGTCCTTATTTTCTGAAGTAGATTCTGTTTTGTGATCTAAGACTTCTGCTCGGCACATATCGTATGTCATGTTACGATCGCATTTGTACTATGCAATGATAGGTGAGTTTTGTGGTACAGTTCTAACATTATACATCTTTCGGTGAGTGTGTAAATACAAGAAACTGATTACAAGAAACTGAAGTGTGGACATGCATTGTAAGCTGTACTTAATAACTGATATTATTATCATTATTATTATTGTTATTATTGTTATTATTATTATTATTAGTAGTAGTAGTAGTAGTAGTAGTAGTAGTAGTAGTAGTAGTATATATTTTATATTATTATTATATTTTATAGATTATTATTAATAATAATAATATATTTTATATTATTATTATATTATATTAGTATTATATTTTATATAATAATAACAATAATAATAATAATAATAATAATAATACTAAAAAGTAATAATAATAATTATAATAATAATAATAATAATAATATTATTATATTTTATATTAGTATTATATTTTATGTATTATTATTATCATTAATACCACTACTAATACTAATACTACTACTAATAATAATAATAATAATAAATATAATAATAATATCAGTTATTGATAGTAGTTTACGAATAGATAGGTTCTGAGGCCTAATTTGAAAGCAGATACTGATGAAGATAGCTTAGATGAGGTGTTTACATGTTAAAATCTAGAGGGTGTTGAGGTGGGAACATGTAAAATTGTATATAATTATGATATTAAGTTTGGCCATGTAAAAGTGTATATAAATATCAGTATTATATGCGAATGAATTTGCAAACCATAAGTTTTTCAAACTAATTAAATAGGCGAGAGCTGTACTAGATATTCTTTTCTGAATAAGACAGATGTGTTTCAATATTTACGTTGAGTGCCATGTCCATGTATGACATTTTGAAAATACTGGCTATATGCAACTGCTGTTTCCGGGTTTGTATTGGAGGCAAATAATAATTTTAAATACCAAAACTCGACCTAAAAGGGTATACACGGCGTCTCATAATCATCTGGTAATAGTATTATACTGACAGCAAGCCATTTAAAGAATAACAAGTTTTACGTGGTTGTCTCTACAAAACATTGATTTTAACCATGTATTTTACTATCCCAATCAGCTACGCACACTTTGTATAGTTACAATGTTGATCAAACGGCAGAACCTGCGCTATTTTAAATACAAATATCCAATATATCCCGTTTACCTCGTTTACAATTACTAATTGTTGTCATTAGTACTGAAAATAAATTGAACTACGAGCTATAATACCTTTTAGTTATGACTCATTTGCATTTATCATTGGATTTGTTATGCTTAGAAATTGATGTTATCAGGAATTAGTAGACGTTCAAGCGAAACAAGAAATTCGCTAGTTGTTTTACTGACTAAAAATTAACCAATCTTACGGTCGATTGGATAAGGGTTCAAACTAAATCATCAAACAAAGATAAATAATTATTTAAAAAATCAACGAAACAAAAATAGCATTAAAATATAATAATGTTATGGGGGCATACGCCCGTTGAATATCCCTGAATCCGCCATTGACAATATTACTTTAATACTGGATGTGGCATATACCCTAGAAAACTTCCTGAAGCTACAAGTGTCAACGCCGTTCATCATGTAATTGATTTATTCATTTTATATGTATGGGATTATCAATTTTTCTCTACCAAATCTATTCCAAAGGACCCCTTGTTCACGAAGCTCCGGGCAATGCTTTCACTTGTAGATTTGGGATAAAATGATGCAATTTAGCGACACCTATAAGCAAACTCCTTACAGCTAGGGTCACATGACATTTGGAACTAGTTACAGTTTATGCCGGTGCCTCAAACCCTCGGGTTATAGTTGACATTCTCGGCGACACTGACGCAATAAATCTTCAGATATGTTTATGGTGTGTTTAGCTCAGGTTTATTCAGAGTGAATTATACGCATCCGTGTCGAAATGAGAGGGAGAAAAAAATTGCGAAGGAAATCTTTCCTTTAAAAGATACAGTACACCTATATTCTCTGCTAGGATGTTTCCATTGATAATTCATATACATGTACTCAAAACATGAATTAAGAGGCAGTTGCCTTTGTGGACATATACATTTTTTTAAATATTATTTTAACAACAAAGAATTTCCAAACACCTACAGGTTTCAAATATTCTTCTAGCTGCATTTCTGTAGCTAAAAGGTGCCCCCGTTTACTATTTTGCTATCTATATGACACCCTTTAGCTACAGAGGATCGCAGTAGTATGCATCAACAAAAGTAC
>JAUTBT010053464.1:0-15583 GCA_032361225.1 Lepetodrilus schrolli | reverse complement strand
ATCAAACTTTTCATTTTTAACCCATTTATATTGTATAGTTAATTAGTTCACCGTCACGTATGGGTGAACGATTCCCGGTGTGACGTAAAACAAAAATTCACTCACTCACTCACGCGTTAGAAAATGTGATCACGTGACATGTTGGTATCTAAGGACCACGTTGGTCAATGTAACCGTTACTAGTATTCCTTTACTAGAATACCAAGCTCATCTATTTGACACACACGTCTCAGGAGAAATAATACCAATAGATAACTACTGATAAAGCCTTGGAAATCCGATTCCAGTCCAATGGTGCATTATTGGATGATGTTGGTCAGAGTGTAGTACTGTATAGACTACTCAGCGTCTATTGTTCTTTGCACCATCAGTTGACGAAACTATGATTTCCTGAACGACCATATTAGCTTTCACTCTTGAAATCTGAATCCATAATATACCACTATGTGTAGCCGATTGTTATTTCAAACATCAATAGATTACACACAAAGTTTTGACAAATGATACAGACATATTTAGTTTAGATATATATGTGTTTATTCAAGAAGAAAAGGATAGGTTACATTTTAGGACAACTTGATGACAACCGCTTCACGACGAAGACGACTAGGAGAGGAGATTTATAAGAAATAAATGAGAAGAAATATCGCAATTATTTACATGATCAAATTGATTAAATTGTTTTGTTAGCTCGACGTACAACGTTACTAATTCTAATAGTCTCATTTTAAAATATACTTAACTCTAAGCAACCATTTATCAACATCGTAACAGCAATATATACATCAAGCTTCACAGTAATAGTTTAACTATTATTCATCATGGCTGAACAATGACAGTCACAGTTTCACACGAGCTTATCAATTTACCATATAAACATGCATACAATATCGGACAATCCAATTATATTAAACAAATACATAATTAATGAGGTTCTGAATATAAATGTTTAGTTAATATTATGCATCATTTTCTAGGTCCATTTGAATAATATATGAAGGTGATACATTGCATTGGTATCGTATTTTGGATTGAAAATTTTATACCGAGTGGCATTTCTTGGTTTCGTTTGGTAATTCATGCATGTGAGTATGTAAATATAGTGGCGAATGATTAGAACAATTTACTACAGTGTTTAACCTCACACACATAGCCGCCATTCAGGTTAGTAACCCTATATGTACACACTCGTATTGAAATCAGCGTCTGTGTACTTCAAGACTGAAGTCTTAGCGGTGTTAATATGAATCATCGGCAGTATCGAGTTTCCTGCATATATTTCCCACGAGACAGTCCTGTTGTCACGAGATGTGGCGCTGCGTAGACCACGAGACAGTCTTGTTGTCACGAGATGTGGCGCTGCGTAGACCACGAGACAGTCCTGTTGTCACGAGATGTGGCGCTGCGTAGACCACATGGACCTACATGTACGAAACATCGTAACTGTAAGGTAGCCTTAACACAACCTTAGCAATGTGGTCTATAACTAACGTTTGAGTTAAGGTTTCCTTACAGTTACGCCGTTTCGTACAGCACGGTCCAGGCCCTGAAGTTACGAAACGAACTGCATATTCAAGCTCAAAATCTATATGGTAATTTGTGAAGAAAACGTTTAGTTGAGAATTGAATCGTAGTCTCGGGGCCAGGTGTTTGAGGTCCAGTGCTAGGGAAACAGTAGAGTCATCAATGTACGTGTAATGTTTCATTGACCAATTATTAGAGGTCCAAACCTTGCAACACAGTACATACATCAATACATACAGCAATTCATAGATTTTCAGACCTTACTAGAAAGTGTTCTCATCAAGAGATTCTTGTTATATAGACCATGATGGTTTGGATCCTATTTATCAGAACATTATCAGTCTGTTGTCATCGATGGAGCAAGATAAAAAAAAAGAGTGAACTAAAGTTTGGTGTGCAACAAGGATCCGCCCAATACCTTTCACCATTTAAACCTTGCCAGTTGGAGATATAGCTAGAGCCCATAACCTCGGCTTTTACCTGACATGACACACATCTCTATCTTGGATTTCGACCATTGATCACATCATCTTTCATTGGTACTTTCAACTCAGTCACAAACTGCTTTGATGATAGGAAATGTTGGATGACTAGTAATTTTCTCAATTATGAACTAAATTATGAAAAAATCGAGCTACTCTTCATCAGCTCTAAACAAATGAAGTCCAAACTACAAGTCTCTGAACTGAAAATAGGTGAATGTGTTGTTGATACAAACTCCCACGTCCGAAATATAGGTGTGATTTTCGACTCGACGTTCAGCCTTGATAACCATGTCAGCAATATATGCTGAAATGCATACTACCAAATCAGGAACATCAGTCAGATCAACAGATATACAGACACAATATATATCAAGTGCCTTCTCCATGCATTAGTTACATCACGATTAGACTACTGCAACAGCCTTCTGCATGGCATCCAGCAACACCATCTGGACAAATTACAGCGTGTACAGAATGCAGCTGCCAGGCTCATTACGCACACACGTATGCATGAGTACATAACACCTGTACTCAAAGAGTTGCACTGACTTCCAATCCGACGTAGAACTGCTAACATTCGTCTACAAATCGCTACGTGGCCTGCTGCAGTCTACTACTCATTGCTCTTTACAGACATGAGCGTACACTTGGATCGGCTGACAAATTACAGCTGGTGGTGCCATCAACCCGCAGGGCAGTGTGCGGTGACAGAACCTTCAGGAAAGCAGACGCTGTTCTATGGAATGCTCCACCAGCTGATGCCCGAAGTTCTGATGATGTCAACACTTTCAAATCTATGCTGAAAACGATCCTTTTCAAAAGAGCATAGGACTATTCACTCTTTAGCAGCGACTACATCTGGATAAGTAGCGCTATATAAATGCATAACTTGTTATTATTATTATTATTACTATTATTATTATTATTATTATCAATAGCAGAGAGGTCCAGACTTATCCCAACACCTTGCGAGTCAGTTTACTTACTCTTCCATTACATATTCCGATTTCTTCCGGTAATGTATTTCTTTGATTGGCTTAATACATATTAGCTTCTTATTACATCACCCAGAGTTCAAGAAAGGTCAGTGGGAAAGAGGACATGACGGCATATCATTAGAACTTGGTATTGGGGTATAGAGGAAACGAACCAAAATCTAAAGTTAATTTAGATTTAATCCTAGAGACACACACCTTGCGAGACAATTTAATCAGTGCAATATGTCATGGTTCATACGTCGGGCCTCTGAGACACACACCTTGTGAGGCTGTTGACTCATCATTACCAAAACCTTGCTGACTCTACAACCTTTTAAAGCCATATTAAAAACTCTGATCTTCCTGAAAGAAATGTTCTTTAACATTGAAGTAAATGTGTGTGTGTGTGTGTGTGTGTGTGTGTGTGTGTGTGTGTGTGTGCGTGTGTGTGTGTGTGTTCCGAAAGCTACAGATATGACGCTATATAAGCGGTGGTTGTCAAGAAAAATACATGGTCAAGATTATACATCCCTCCATCGACAAACGATGTTCCTAGTCACAGTGGAAGCTAACTTGTAAAAAGACAGATCCTAGTTCCCTAACGGCGTTCTTTATCATCTCTCTAACAGCGCTCATATATAATGATAGCATATTGACCCGGAAATAAAGGAACAATTAATTGTCTGCCCATCATAGATGTGTTATCAGTACCTTAACATCAAACGGTGCACGCGTCAATGTTCTCTGCCACGCGGCAGCACTCTACTCACACATTGCCGTCAGTCGGGTTATTAATTTAATATTATCTTAGTAATATTATGATGTCTGTCAGCTGTAATATTAAGAATTAATTATCAATATCCGGATTAAATTAATCTATTTTTATCATGTTTACAACACTGGCCACCTTGCAGCAAAGTGTCAAGGGCAAAGATTAAAATATGTACAACCAATTAAAACAGTTGTTTAAATTAGTAGACGTTAGCCTGCATGCTTAATTACACCCTGACTACAGATACAATCATATATTTTGTTTTAATGCCGACCGGATTTGGGGTACATAATGTAATTTAGGTTGAGATGGCAAATATATAATTTTGTGTTTAGACATATAAAATGCTGTAGAGATTATATCATGAATAATATACTAGTATTTAGTGTATTTTTAATTTAAGCGTGACATAATAATTATCGTTTATCGAAACGTTGCAGCTGTCTGACTTTGTAAAAATTATATATATGATTGCGACATATTATAAGTCACCCGACATTCTCAATGCCTGCACGGCGAGAACCATAGCGAGCATCAGTATTGACGAGAATATTATAAAATACGTTTTCAATTTATTTTGTGTTTGTAACGGAGCTGTATGGTGGTTATCAAGACATTGAGATGTTACAATTTTACAAGACATCTCCATCGTGTGCTATATATCTGTTTTAAAAAATAATGGAGATTGAATCCTCCAGGGCTTCTGTGCCAAATATGTTTTGTTAAGAAAGGTACTTGGACATTTTCTACTGCAAATATATATATGCCACCATTATCAGTAGTTCTTCTAGCCTGACGGAGTTCTGTCCACGAATTCCTAAAATGTAAAGCAGTTACATCTGAAAACATATGCTTCGCATCACCATTGTGGTAATTATTGAGCGAGTATAATTGCCCCTAAGAAATCTCGATCATGATATAATTTTTTATCTACCTCATGTGGGAATAGCTAAATGTAATACGTAAATGCCTTGAGCGGCGTTACTATAGGTTACTATCGGTTACTATAGGTGTACGAAGCTTCATAAACACTTGACTACATCAAGACCATCACAAAACTGGACGTGATGCTGTAAACAGGTTTATAAGTATACTACACTATCCAGCCTTGGGGGAATATAGGCGAAAACACATATACCATGAATCAAGGTATTTAATGACTAATTATACATTCACAGCTTAATGTTTAACTTGTGCCACATAATTCTACAGTTTCCTCATATCTCTGTCGTATTCTTCCAAGGACATATCTATCTATAATTTGGCTCATAATACAAAACGGAAGTAATGCGATTGGTATTTTCCGTTTTTAAGTGAAACATCTTCAGCTTTCTAAGTGATCTCTATCAGAGGTCTTCTGGACCATTTGTGCAGCCAATCACAGTCTCAATAACATTTACTTTACACCATGGCTCTCATCACAGATAGGTGAAACAAGTTTGTGACTTCATTTAGTTCATCTCCTGAATAAAGGCTAATGCTAACCACACACAAAAAAAACACAACATATGTAACTCAAAACTCAGAAATGTCCACTATATTGATACTGAATTATAAAAATAAATCATATTATTGAGAGCAAAGCCATACATTTTCACATTTAGAGATTCCATTCTATTCAATCCAAATCTTGACCTTGGAAAATGTACAAAAACATGTCCAGAAATAGAATGTTCTCGTAAGCGTGCATATTCCATTTATTGAGTATATTTAAATATGAAGATGTTGTCAACACTTCAAAACAGTACTATTGTTTTATTGTATAATGCGTTCGTTGACGGTTCTGATACATGTACATTACATCGTTTTGTAACCAGGGAATGGCACACATTTTATTTGTAGAGTATTATGTGAATAGGATTACTTTGAGAGTTAGCTAACTATACTCCTGTACTAAAGACTCCCGCGATTCATAAAAACCGATGAAAATAACGTATATGTCAGCCATGAATGGGCAAAATGCACAGAAAGAAGGATAATGCACAGAAAGAAGGATCGAAAATAGCACATGCCAGTCAGAAACTGACCAGGAAGTGGTCGATTTTTATAGAGAGTAGCTATATAGTCAGCATTACGAATTTAGATTGCAGTTCTTCATTTCGAAACAAAGGAAAGATTACCTAGTTAGTTACCGTCTATGAGAAACCCGTCTATGAGAAAAGAAAATGGTCGCAAAAAGATAAGGGGAACCATCCTATTTAAGGGGAACATTCATAACACAATCAGTAATAATCACGTGATATCATTACTGCGTTATGGTTGGTTAATCAATTCACGACGATTGCAGTTGAATACGCACCACAGACTGCAATTAATTAATTTCCGGTTTAATCAACCTCAGGGAACATCGTCCTTCATTAGCGTGGATGTAGCTTGCTTGCAGATAATGTGTTTTTGTACATTTGATCAGTTGAAACAAAATATGAAACTCCAAGCTTCTTTGGTAACTGATTCCTGGAAAGTGTGCCAGTGCTTCGTTGGCAAACCACTCAATTTCACGGCGCTGGGGCGGAAATCTAGCATTGGACACTATGACCCGGTGCACATTGGCAGTAGTCGGATACGGAATATGTCGTAACCCCACTCAGTAATTAGATACGGAACATGTCGTAACCCCACTCAGTAATTAGATACGGAACATGTCGTAAACCCACTCAGTAATTAGATACGGAACATGTCGTAACCCCACTCAGTAATTAGATACGGAACATGTCGTAACCCCACTCAGTAATTAGATACGAAAATCATATAGGCAAACAATCATCAATGTTAGTTATATAATGTGGTCACGACATCTTTTCGGTGCCGTGTGATATCTGTGCCCTGGAGCGAGAGTCAAAGAATGGAAGTACGTGAGGTTTGAGACCTTGCCAACTATTTGAGGAAAAGACGGAATTGGGGCATGGTGCTATCTCGTATAGATGGTGGCTGGTCGTATACGTATAGATGGTGGCTGGTCGTATAGATGGTGGCTGGTCGTATAGATGGTGGCTGGTCGTATCACACATTAGCTGAGCATATATATCCCCCAGGTATAACACTCACAGTAATGCTAGCTACAGATCTTTTATCTGTTCCAAATATATGTTTGATCTTTTACATCTCAATGGTTTGAATAGTACATAGGTTTTTTAATCATAATCTGAAGGTTTGCTGCCGTGTGTATACATTCTAGACAGTATACTTGTCTAGTATATTAAATGGTAGAGCCTAATGTACTATCTCGGCAACACTGCAATCACTGTGAAACGCTATAGTCACTATGTAGTCAATATGTACGTATTTGCAGCACGTCGGTAGCACGGATTGAAAGTTGCACTATGATTGACCTTGACAAATAGTTGCATGTATGGTCGCTTCGATCTCACCAATCTATATCTGCAATGTATGTGATCTCGTCCCGAGTGACTGACAGATATTGAAGCATCCTTGTTTAAACATTTATTTGGGGTTTAGAGTCGCTTTCAAGAATCTTTCTCTTATATCACGACTTTCTTAAACCCGCAACATCCGTAGCGCTGAATGTTGCAGTAAACCTGCGAGCACCGGCTGGTACTGACAAGACCAAGGATGATAACTCCATTGCCACTCTACAGACAGTGCTTCAATATCGTGTCAGAAAGGCGACTTTTGCAAACATTTATGCAGGGCCCCCGGGCCCGATTTGAACCTGAAAAAAATATCTTAGAATTACGTATATTAAAATACTTACTGTACTTCCATAGTGCATTATACTCTGGTAGTCATAGGGAACAGAATACGTGTTGACCACAGAAGCGCTGTACTTTTGAAAGTTGTAGTAAACATTCGGAGGGATGTTTTCTCGCAGAATCCTCACAAACCTATCTCGATCTGGCCTCGTTTGCTCGTGGTGGAACCCAACAGCATGGCCAATCTCGTGAATTATGGTACCTTTCTAAGAAAAATAACAGACCACGTTGACCACATTAACTTTGGACGTTAACGTTAGTATATGTATTGACTCTGGACATTAATTTTGGTCATTACTATTTCCGAAAGGAACCTTCTTCTTTCAGCTCAGCATTCTGTGGATATCGTGACACCACCATTATTTAACCATTATGTTAGGTCAGATACTTAACGCTACCTACCTGTCTGCAACCTTTTGCAAGTGTGATAGGTTGTCGCGCTCTCGTCCTGCCCACGAATGACGAACATCTGCCATGAAGTTTCAACATCTCAATTATTATACGATGCTTGTTATAAGCTACATCCTTTGAAATGCATGGTCATCTCCTATATAGCATCCGTCGTAACGTAAATATACTACAGGGCCATACATTTCAGAGCAAGACAGCATCCGTCGTAACGTAAATACTAAAGCGTCATATGCTTCAGAGCAAGATAGCATCCGTCGTAACGTGAATATACTAAAGGGTCATACGTTTCAGAGGAAGACAGCATCCGTCGTAACGTAAATACTAAAGCGTCATATGCTTCAGAGCAAGATAGCATCCGTCGTAACGTAAATATACTAAAAGACCATACATTTCAGAGGAAGATAGTATCCGTGGTAACGTAAATATACTAAAAGACCATACATTTCAGAGGAAGATAGTATCCGTGGTAACGTAAATATACTAAAGGGTCATACGTTTCAGAGGAATATGATGCAAAGCACAAAGTCCATGTATGTCACGGTTAATTATTTGGAGTACTGGGTGCATGAAAAAGAAATTGAGATAACATAGCTTGTTGACGCTTTAAAACATTTTTTTATGGGATTTAGAACCGCTTTCAAGATTCTTTCACTTATATCACGGCTTGTCAGTATATGGCAGGAGGAAACCCGTAGCGCTGAATGTTGCAGTAAACCTGCGAGCACCGGCTGGTACTGAAAAGACCAAGGATGATAACTACATTGCCACTCTACAGACAGCACATCCTATCAATATTGCGTCAGAAAGGTAATTTGTCGACTAAATGTAGAACGAGATTACTGGAATTAATAGTCCTCACCCTCCGCCATCTTGGAATCTAACGCTGTATTTGTCATTGGTCGTGGCTTTTCTGAATTTGATACATGTGTACGTACTCCAGTCGTTCATCGCATTCACTATCTGAGCCCTTTCTGCATTGTCTGAAACCAACATCGTATTACACACTCGTAAGTAAGTGCACATATCTATATAGGTACGATAGCGACCACTATGCACACTACATCTCCTACTGCTGCTATTAATAATACAACATGTACTGCTACTAGCATCATCATCATCATTATTATTATAAAAATAGTACTCCAGGCAAACACACAACGTTATAGTCCTGTTCAATATGGATTGTTGTCTCGGTTTGGTGAATTGTCCCTCTTTGATGCACCAACTTACGGAGAGTAGCGTGTAGCGTCGGCCATGACACACAACGTTATATAACGTTATTACAACGTTGTAATAACGTTATAACGTTGTAATAACGTTGTGTGTTTGCCGGGCTGTTACTGTTAATACTGCTGTTGCTTCAGTGGCAATAGTAGTACTTAGAAGTACTCGTCGTCGTGGTAGTAGTATTAGCAGCAACAGCAGCAGCAGTAGTAGTAGCAGCAGTACTAGTATTAATTGTAGTAGTATAGTAATAGTAGTAAAACATGTAGTAGTATAATATTGTAGGTCAACTTACCGAAGTCGTTAGCAATGTCAAATGGTATGGTATTTTCGAGCCAACGTAGGTTCAGATTACGAGCAGCTTTCCTTTTACTTCTAGCATGCTCGTAATAGCTGACGTTGCTAGAATACAACAACATGAATATATATATATATATATATATATATATATATATTACCAATTTCATGCTCTACCACGCTGAGACATATAGCGGACATGCTTTGTACTCACGCCCTCTGATAATGATGAGAACATTTGAAAAGTATAGTTCCATATAAGTATTTATTTTTTCACTATAGGCAAAGATCTGAGATCTCAGACCTGATAATAGCTTCGTAGCATTTCATTGGTTATGCAAATTAGCTTCCATAGAGTTGAGAGGGACGGTGAGAGCACATTGATCTACTGTCCATGGTAATAACAATGTAATGCTTCCGAGCCATGGATGAGCCCATTATTTAGTGTCATTATTATTATTGTTATTACTATTATTTATGGATTTTTCCTTTATACTATAATTTGATTTAGGAGTGTAAAATAGAATTGAACTTACAACGAAAGTAGTTCCTGCCACTGTTTGAGGGTAAATCTCATATCGTATTCCACCATGACCTCATTCTGTCCTTCGTCAAGAAACGCAAACTGTGAACCTTTATAATGAGTAAACAAAAATAACGACATGAATATAGTATGCTTGAACGGATGTTCAAGACATTTCATTTAAGAACTACTATTGAATTATTGGGGATGTCTTTATGTAACCAGTCAACATATCTTAGTCATTCGTGTTCACTTGTTTTGTGTCATGATTATATATTTTGGTTTGCAGCTTCGTATGCTTTCTAGGACGTTGTTATTATAATTGTATGCAACTTACTGGAATCTGCTGCATTGGCAATTATTTGATCAATTGTATACGCCTCGACCTGAAATCAAGACACAGACATACTAATTATATGGTATAAATTCTCAAGTAAACGTCCAACTTGGAAGGGAAATAAATGTTTAAATCAAATATTCAAACCGCACACACTTGTGAATGCACTCTATATGTGTGTGTGTGGATATATATACTCTATACTGTATATATATTCAAACCACGCACAAATATATATATTCAAATCACGCAGAATTATGAATGTATCCTGTAGGGATATATATAGGCGTTTTTTACCGAATTCTTATCTTTTGAAAACGGAAATATAACCTCAATATCATGAGTTCGATGAATGGTAATTAATTACGATAAATACTTTGAGGCATTGCCAGATTAGTTTTGATTAATGAAGGGCTATTATTTGTATGGGTGCGAAACTAAAAACGGTTTCTTTTTGAAAATGCCAAAATGTTACTTCATTCTAAACATAGAAAATTAAAAATAATAATACTGTTTGCTTCTCATCTCATATACATAGCACTAAAATTGTTAGGTATCCTGTTTCACATCGGGTGTACTGGCATACCTTTTAATATCCAAGTTAGAACAATTGCAAAATGTTACGTAAAGTTATGTGCTTTCTGTGGTTTTGTTTGAAAAACTCATAAAATCTATTCCAAACATCTGTAAGGTTGCATTTTTATGTTTATGTATTTGACAATTATCATTACTTACAAAAAATCACTGATATATTTTAGAATACCGAAATTAATACATCTCACCTGAAAACCAAGTACAAGTCCTATGATAGCGCAATACTGTTCCCAGGTCATAGTTGAACGAGAACCTTTAAACTCGGTTGCTTGGTGGCTTTCTGTGACTTACGACGATAGTATTCCCGTATATATATATATGATCTACACTTGACTTCATGACCGGCTTTTGCCTGTATGATACATCTGTGTATCATCGTCCATTTCCTCTCAGGATGAAGAACGTTGACCAATGTCATGAAGCACACGGTCAGGGACTGCCACCGAGTGCGCAGTCACTACTGTATATTGTATATTAGTATTTAGTGATGTCAATCAGATATGAATGGTAATATGTATTTTTAGTTATCCGTGTCAGCAGCGGATCCGGGGGGGGGGCACACCGACACCCCCCCCCCCCCTATGCCCGGAACCCACTGTGTGTTGCCCATCTTTTGCCTTATATATAATAAAGCGAGAGAACAGTAAATATATAAAAGAAATAATAATTCTACCATTATTCTAGGATATTAACGATACTGATTATTCCTTTTAAAAAATATATAAATTAGGTCTAATTAGAAGTGAATGATCTACGGTACCTCTAATATTCAAAGACATCAGCTTAAAAATGACAATTTCTCACTACATACTATATTCAAAAACGCCATGTTCTTTCTGCATGCAGGGGTCACGAAAGCGCATTTCATTATGCCTACATTTGAAAAAACATCCTTTGATGAAAATAAAATCGTATTTAAACATTTCGGGAAGCCGCCTCCAGATCCTAGTAGGAAGCTTAGGTGTCTTTCTGCAGATGCCAATAGATCGCTTTTCATTACGCCTACATTTCAAAATTTCCGGTGATAAAAATTGGGCACTAAAAGTTGTCAATATGTTTACCGATGCCAGGAAATAGCATTTTACCATATCTACATTTCTAATTTTCGCGCCGCATACCACCTAGACCACAATAGATAACACTATGGGTTTTATTTCTATAGATACCAGGAAATCACACTTTATTATGCCTACATTTCGATACATTTACCCCACTAAATAACGCGTGCTAGAAATGATAAGATACCAGGAAATCGTATTTCATTATGCGTATATTTCAGATTTTCCGAGAGTATACTTCCGTCGGAACCAGTAGATAACTAATAATAGCACATACCATCGACATGCGCTATCATACCTATTGTTAGCACATTACTATTAACATATAACATGAAGGATATTTCTATCACAAATCGGCCTACTAGTATACAGATTGAAAAACCCTGCAAATGGGCCCAGATCCGCCACTGAGTGTATAATATAACTCTGATGTACACAAATGATAACATTCTTAAAACCCAAAGTTCCTTAACTTGTAGGAATGCTAGTGTGTATCGATCACAAATGACAACAGGGGCAGACAGTAACATTATTGAGTTTGTAACAAATATGTTATATTGACTGGTTTTAACATGTCAGACGTACGTACTACTGGATCCGGTTTACGAATCTCCGTGTGCATCAACATAAATCTATGTTAAAGACCGTTCCAGACCCATCGTTAGAACTAGGATCCGCATATGTAAACTTTACAACAGCCTTTTATGATATAAGCGATAGATCACATATCATGACGAGTGTTTGTGTTGGACGTCAACACGAGCATGCATTCAGTGGCTTCTTCCGGTGAGGTAGGCTATTATGATATCACCACGAATACGGCTGGCTTCTTGACCATATCGGGACTGTGGATCAGAGGGCATATTCTCGAAACGTTCTTACGATCTTAGCCTAAGAACGTGCGTAACATTTTCAAAGCCCTACAATACGAATCTTTAAGATTGTCGTATACGATTGTAAGACCGTTTCGAGAATAGGGCCCCCGGAGGTTTGAAAATGTATTGAGAGAATATTTAATTAATCTTGAGATCTTTTTAACCTGTACAGATCTGTTGCAGATGAGCAGTGTCAGTCACGTTCGATTATAGATTGAAGTAACATCATTGAAATGCAAATACACTGTACATGTAATTATTAAATATGCGTTGTCCTGCTGCTGGGGGGATGTCTCTTGACGGCAGAGGCTGACCACACACCAACCTACAAAATACCTATAGCATAGTCACAACTCTTTTATTTCACAAACCATACGAACTCTTTACAATGGGCATGTACATAATGTGGAATATTTATGACATGAAATAATTACAACATAACATGTACATACGTTCTGTATACATGTATATCATTATTCCAGTAAGAATATTATTCGGTAGCTATACACAGTTCACTATAAAATATACACAGTCTCAGCGTATATGGTTACATGCATTCATGGTAGATACATTTTAATTTATTCTCCCTTAGGGACAATAAAGGAAAGCAATGTGTTACTACATATCTACGAGTATTCTTAACGGAACTATTAACAATATAGACTATTAGTTGTTTACTAATTATCAATTAAACGCTTTATGACCTCGGGGCACGAATGCGTGTCGTAATATACAATATAGGAGACATGAAGTTTCTTATAATAAAACATACAGCATGGAACATTTGTACTCAGCTTGTGGAGAGTCAGAATTCTTATTTGACAAGCCAAACGAACTAAATATTTCTGGCTGGTCTTTTCTTTAAATAAGAGTTCTGGTAATTCTTACGGATGAGTATCATGCAATATCTCGATATAATTGTCGCATTCAAACTCATTAATCTAGTTACTATTTGCTGAACAAAGCGCCTGTAGTTCAGTTACACAAATAGAAAAGTTTGACACCTGTATGGATTACAGTTTTACATGATAATGAGCATATATCGATCAAACAGCTACTAATAATACACATTTCTGAACTTAACTTATGTTATCTTCCTGAATCACTGTTCCTGAATCACTGTTCCTGAATCACTGTTCCTGAATCACTGTTCCTGCATCACGCTGGCGAACCAACAGTCGAAACTAATTTAATGTGCCCAGGTAAACGCGACATGATTGCGATGTCTAATCCTTCTTCAGAGTTTGATTCAACACAATGAATACAAAGATACACTATACATACAAACACATACAATCAATACATGAAATAAGATGCATAATTACATACAAACAACACATTATTTACAAATAATGCATCGAAATATTCGAGAATACATTGCCAACAATTTGGCAATCATTCAAAGAAAATTAAACTACTCTCATGGTAACACTATCCCCCTACTGCTAAAAGATTTCGTCCCGAAATTAACGTATTTAGTAGAGTAGATATACATTCAGTGACAATTGACTGGACACCGATTAGTTTCAACATTTTTATCTATAATACTGTCACTAAGTATCCATGGTGCGCAATAAAAATAAACATAAAGAGCTGGTGACCGCGCACGTCCTAATTAAACAGTCAACGCACACGACAGTCAACGCACACGTTTTTTGCTTGCCCTGTGCGTTGGGCTTAATGTACAGGTACACGAATTACTGTTACAACTGAACTCGTCCGTTATGTGGAACCTCGGCATGTCAAGAATCCGATGTGTCAGAAAGGCGCTGATTTAACGCTGTCGAACAACAAGGGTAAAACTGCTTGTGATCTGTGTGCGGAGCTCGAGGAGGGTTCTAATCCAGGTTGGTGGCTCCACAAAGGACATAGAATGATGGCCTTTCTGCATGCAAATGAATAGAATGATATGCTAATTGGGAGTCTTTTAGAAATCACAGAACTAAAAGTGTACATAAAGCCTTATTTGCCTACAACCATACCCTTGTAACAGACCTGGCCCCCGTTCCACATAACAATCGTAGCACTGCATGCTAACGTACGTGAGTTACGACTCTCGTAGCACTACGACTGTTCTGTGGAACGGGCCCCTGGTTGCAATGATCCACTCCCATCCTGAAATTTAATCTTTTATGCAGTATTTGACAATATTGTTTCGTTATTCTTTCAACGGAAGATAATGATGATTTACGACATGCACTGCTTAGTTGGATTCCACACGTTTGTGAGTGTGACATTATTATTACCAGATATTTAGAAGATATATAACTGTTCTTGTATCTAATTTCGATTGATGCAATTATTGATGGGCTTATGCTTAGTTCGATATAGTGTTTGCCTGTATGTCTATGCGACATTGAATGTACTAGTAACTAGTGTGTAAATAATATGTGCGTGGTGTCGTTGTGAATTGGAAATCCTACATTGACATGTTATTACATCATATCATTGGTACATGCATGTAGGTATTGTTAAATAGATTGTGTATATGTGCTATGTTCTATATTTAGATATACTATTATTCGACAGTGTCTAATGGTAAGCGAAAATATACACCTCATCATAAGTTAAGCGCCACCAAAATCAAAGCCTATGTTCTTTGGGGATGTTTGGGACATCCTGGGTCAGAATATCAGGTGTCGAGACCCTCCCGTTCAAACTCTGGCACAGTTAGAAGCTGCACTGCATGAGGAGTGGAACCATTTGCCCCAAATAACCATTCGACGACTTGTCCTCAATATGCGACGCAGGGTTCAAGCAGTAATCAATGTCCATGGTGCTTACACACGCTACTGA
>JAUTBT010053453.1:0-15584 GCA_032361225.1 Lepetodrilus schrolli | reverse complement strand
GACTGAGATGGGCAAGGACTGTGCGCCGTTGGCAGATGCGTGATTGAGCGAGAGTTTTGTTTTAGGACGAGAGTAGGCTTTGTCTGAAAGGTGTTAATGGTCGAATCCGCGTGTATCGTCGTCGAGGGGAACGACTAGCTCCTAACTGTGTTCGGGAAATTCAGCCATTTGGTGGAGGAAGTGTGATGGTATGGGGAGGAATTTGCAACGACATGAAAACGAGGCTGGTAGTCGTTCATGGCAACCCCAATGCGCAAAGACATGTGGATGATGCTTTGAGACCAGTTGTGCTTCCATTTATCCAACAGCAACCACAAGGAATAATATTCCAACACGATAATGCCCGGCCTAATACGTCCAAATTGACTCCGAAATCTCTGAACAACCAAAACATCGATGTTTTACCTTGGCCGGCATGTTCTCCTGACATGAACCCTATCGAACATCTGTGGGATCATTTGGACAGGCAAATCAGGAGGATACCGGTACCACCAGCCGCCTGTCAAGATCTGGAAATCGCTCTCCTTGAAGAATGACAACTCACTCCACCCAATGTCATCCGGCGTCTGACGTCAGCAATGCGACCACGTGCAGTAGCATGCGTTGATGCACGGGGTGGACATACCCGTTACTGACCCTGTCTATCTAGATCTGATGCATCGACTTTCTGATATCAACATTCTGAAATTGTTAATTCTGTACCCCCATGTGTATTTATGTGAATGTGGCATAAAACATTATCACATTTTGTGATGTGTTTTATGTACACTGTATAACAATACAATGATTTCTATAATATACTTTATTACAAATTGATACTTGCTTTAGTTTTTGTTCTGCATTCCGTGAAATGTTTGGTATAGTTTCTTTTGGACGATAGTATATGTTTTCCCTGATTGCAGGGGAAAGAACGAGTTCATCTGTGAAAAATACAAAGGCTTTAAAAACTATGTGACATAACAAACTTACTAATTTGAAAACAACTCGCTAATCACAATTATAATTTTACAAAGATTACAAATACAGACCAATGCACTGTCTCAACAACTATTGCGTTTGGATAGCTTACAAACGTAATATTGGACATTGATAGTCTTATAGTTTGATTCTCGTCTCCATTGCATATAATTACAGACAAACATGAACATTCATTAGATTTTTCCTGTACATCAGCCGCATGCGGTTTCAGGTATCAAGTTGCTCTTTTTGTCCATTGAGAATCGATCCATTAATTTTCAAGAATGGAGAGTCACTTGGACATTCCTCACTATATAACCTATTATCTAATAGCCATCCATGCATTTCAAAACGCAAAATAAATAATTAAAATATATATATATATACATTTAATATTTTATTAAATAATTCATTAAAACAAAATAATGGCCTGCTTCAAGTACTTGTGCATAGATGCGATAAACACCCACTTTACTGGTACATTGATTGCATGACAAAATTAGTAGACGCGATTAATGATGATCATAACAAGATGATATAAATCTTTCTATGCGAGACTTATATTTAATGTTCTAAATCGTTTTTATCCTTTGTAATAGCTCACAGTTTTATCTTCGCGACCTATCCAAGAACGCATGCCCTTCGCCCACCAGTGTCAAGCTGTCAAGGAACACGTGTTTATTCTCTGAGTTAACCCTTCTCGGCGTCGGAATGACCAATAGTATCACTTGAATTCCAATCTATCGTCGATCTGTCCCCGTAACGTCAGCTTTCATGTGTTGTATCCCACCAATATTAAAGGGTAGCGCGCTGGGTGGTTGAAAGGAGGCGGTGAAATGTTTGAAACCTTACAACACTCTCACTGGGTATTTGATTATCCATAAAGTCTAGAATGGCCAGCGTCATTTCTATTCTATTCGAATCCTAATTCTGTGAAACAAATTGCAATGTACAATAGTTTACCTGTTTTTGAGAATATGCATCTAAAGTACAAGAATCGTTTTCAAGGGGGAAATACATTATAATAGCTAGTGTTCCCGAAGCTATTGTATACGTAACGACATCGTTAATCCTACGTAGAGGAATGTTTGATGATCCATAAAGAGGCAGATTTTCATCGACGAAGGCTTAGCGATCTCGTTAGGTATACAATAGCTTACGTAGCATGGCCTCAGTATGTAATGTCATTGGTGTAATTGTTAGTGGTTAGGCAGTTTTGTACAATATATTTCAGATTTGTAAAACAACATATATTATTCCCTGGATTAGGATTTTTGTGTAATAATTTTCGGTTAGAAGGCGAAAATAGAAATTACGTTTTCATTACAAACCAACTTATAGTAGACATATATAGGTCGAACCCATTCTTGCATATTATCATAGTTATAACAATTGTCCCATCCTACCTCCTACCACCCACATCAAGATTATATATGCAACCTTCCTACACTAACGTTTGCTAATACTTATGCAAGAATAAACATGCCACGTCCATTGTAGGCTACACGAGTTTCGAATGAGGAGTGTCCAAAAATATACAATAGTTGCGGGGTTTTATGTAAAGCAGTATGCTATTAAATTTCAACCACCGTCTTCGTTTACTTCGCCATCGGGTTCGAGACCTGACAGTCGAAAGATTTTTTATGACGCCACTACGCTTTCTGGTTGGATGAACGTAAAGTGACAGAATATGATTTGTGTCAGATGTTCTCTTGTGTCGTCACAAGTAAGTCTGTTCACGTGGGAGTATGTATACATGCTCTACTAATTAAGGAATAGAGACGGGTGCTAGAACATTGGTAGAACGTTGGACTTCTGAACCAAAGGCACCTGATTCAAATCCCGTCCCGGGAGTCGGCATCAATCTTCGCGAAAGTTAATTTTCTGACGCGATTTTGATAAATAATAATAATAATAATAATAATGTAAACATTTATATTGCGCCAAATACATGCTAATAGCGCTACATTACAGTTAGCATCCTTGGTCTGTCAGTACCAGCTGGTGTAGCAGCGCCAAAAGACTCCCCTTCATCCCCAAAATACTCCCCCTATATTTCTATATGCATTGTATCTTAAAGCCAAAGTCTGGGGGTATTAATAATTTCTTTGAAAGCGTTCTTGGATTTGATATGAACAACGATACATTGTTGAATTATATACATGTATGTTTACATGTATGTACAATATATTGTTATATTTGAAGTATATATTATTATCCAACTGATGGTGAAGAATAACTCATGGCATAAATACTTGGCATACTTGTAGTGTTTACAAATTGAAGTTTGAAAACATAAGTACAATTTAAACCATTGTTATGTCATGTATTAGTATCTTTATACGTTTTGAAGATGCAGTTTTCTTTCGGAGTATTTGTTTCAACGAGCTTGATACCAATGGGTGCTGGGTCACTGTATTCATCCACAATTCCATAGTGCTTCTAGGCGAATTTCTGTATGAATTTCAATAAAGGTTCTAAAGAAAGTTTAATATTAGTTTAGTTGTCGGATAAAGAAATTAACACATTTGCTGGTGTGTCATATTAAATTTACAACACTTGTTCTTCCGAAGTAAATATTGTGTCGTAAAATCAATATGACACATCAGCTCGTTATGTAGACTATCCTTATGCAAGATGATACCTTGTACATTGCATATGACTCAGCTATCATATAATATCTCTATCTGTATGGAAGCGTTGGTATGTTGATATCTTGATATAGGTTTTGTCATTTTCAGCAGCAATCTCAAGAAGTTTGGAATACGTTTATGAAGACCTCATTCCTTTGTAGTATGCCTTCCCAGGTAACACTCCGCTTTCTGCCATGTAGCAGGGTTATATATAAGATGCTCCTTCTGGTCTCGGCCAGAGAGCTTACCCAATTGGCTAAGTCGGTAGAGCGTTGGACTCGCAATCCAGCAACTCGGTTTCGAATCCCAGGATCAGCAGGTCCTGTGAGATATGGCGCCCAACGTGTATTGTCTGATATATCAGTCCTAGCTCCTCGGGGACTTAAAAGTGACTAGTCATTATATGGAGGGGGGGGGGGGGTCTAGCGGGGTGATATATAAGATGCTCCTGCTAGTCTCGGCCAGAGGGGTTGAACTCGGGTTCCATTTTGATAGGGTATTATATAAGATCGATTACGTTGTCATCAGTATAAATTAATTATATTTCTAGTGTAATACAGCAACCAAAGGCTCTGTTTTTGTATTTTACATCATAATTGCTATTAGTAAGTATGCAACCATACAAATAATTACGAGTCGGCTAAGTAGCTACTCAATGGTATATATTTTTCAGGTAAATAATTTGAATTAGCTTTTAATCTGTTGCTACATGTACCTACATAATTATATTTTTAATTTTTCTACATACAACACCTTTCCAATTGTATAACATTAACAATTTGCATGACTAACGTTCACTGGTAGGCATGATAGTAAAAGAAATGGCGGCCATTTTGTTTTAGAAGGTTTGCAAACATTTCATGCTCATAAAATAGTATTTAAAACGTGTCAACATCCAGTGCACAGCTATTATGTGATTGAACGCGACACTTTCATAACATACATTTTCACTTCCTATACAAATTATTATCATTAAGTTGATGGTTAACGAATCCCGAATCACTACTTAAAATGTGCATAATTCATGTATTGCAAACGTTAATTTCCATTGAAATTGAGAAATTTAAAGATCGGATCGGCATTGATATGGCTTGAACAGTATTTATTCCAGTGATAGCCATACAAACAAGATATTTTATTTTTTCAAAAGGGACTTTGATATCCTACATTTATGTATATTAATGTCACCCCACATATAACAAGGAGCGAAACTAAGATCAAGAACATTACAGCATATTGGGGTCATTCTCTGCAAAAAAAAAGAAGTAACATTTTCAACCATGGAAAAACACAAAATCAAAATTCAATTTTAAATCATTTTAATTGATTAAATCAAATAAGTAATTACTACTGAATATAAATGCAAACTTTGAGAGTTTATTAACCTTTATTAATATTTCTACAAACACTAAAACAATTACCTTCATGTACCATGTCATTATTAATTACTAAAAGGTGTTTATCATTATGCATTACACTCATTATGCTGTTACTGTGACATAATCACTTCTTCTTTTTTTACATATAAACAGTTTTCAAAGCTGTCAAATTATTACCTGATTACTGCGTACCCTCATTTAGCAGATATTAATAGATATTTGATCGAATTGTATTGTCATCAATAGTAATTAATCTATGAAAATGTACACAAAATGTCATAATGAGTGTAATGCATAATGATAAACACCTTTTAGTAATTAAAATGATAAACCATATGTCATTTTAGAAAGAAATTGTATGCAACTTAATCATACGTATATTATGGAACAATTTAGGAAGAAATAGGCAATATAATTCCAGAAGTTGCATTGGCTCGCGTAATTCGAATATCTAGTTCTGTTCCGATCATATACGTAAAATATGCGACCTGAATTGTAATTAACGAAAATAAATATTGCTTAAATCAACTAAATTTAATGATTGTATGCTTTAAATTCAGTTTAAACGGATACATAATTAGTGTCTTTTAAGGCTCCTACCCCGGTGCTCGCAGGCTTATTGCAACATTCAGCGCTACGGATGTTGAATGTTTCTTCTTGCACTAAATTGACAAGCCGTGACCTATAAGTTAAAGAATCCTGAAATCGGCTTTAAACCCCAATTTAAAAAATAATAATACAGGAATAACTGCTTTAATATGTGGGTTCCCGTGAGCAAAATAACGTAATTTTGCAAGAAGCAATTTAATTACCTAATACTAGTATTGGAATTCACAATCGGTCATCGGGACAGACATTATACTATGAATGGCAAAGACTGTATTTGAATTAGATTTACCTATATGAAATTTCGCCAAGAGGAGAAAAACTAATTAGATCCACGTGTACATTACATCATTCAGCAATACTACACCAGTATATTTGTTTCGTTAATAAAGTGTTATTTTGATGTCAAGTTTAAAGAGGTTTCGTTCTGAAATTGAGAATAGTCATATCCATTTCTTTACCAGTTCATCAGATATCTATACTTATAAAAAGATTAGAACTGTGTATGACATTCTAGACTAGTATGGTAACCTACAACATATATTAAGAGTGATGTTTAAAATATTATATACGGACGTTGATGAATGATGTTTGTATGTACTAGTGACAGAGCGAAGATGAGACAACGCAGATGGTGTGATAATCACTGTGGATGGCATCCACATAATACATATATCTTTTGAGTTCGATTTCATGCTCAAACTCCAATTTGATATTATGATTTGTGAACAAAACCTTGAGTTGAGCAGGAAATCGTACTCATGAAGGATTCGTAATCTCTGATCTGGCTTGTGTTTCAGGAAAGAATTGTTCAGTACTAGACAGTAGTCCGAGCCTAAATCTAGTCCGAGCCTAAATCAGGGTCAACGCCATCCTTTTGCTATAGCAGGCTCGATTTACGCCGGATTGCAGTCAGTCCCGAGATTACGGAAATCAATTAGCACAATTTCATGTTCAAGCTCAGCTTTTAGGTTGGGATTTGTGAACAAACCTTTTAGCTGACTCAGAGCATGAAATCATACTCAAAAATAAGTTTCATAATATCGAGGCCTGACGATACGCTATGCATTCTGCGCTATGCATTCTGCGCTATGCATCCCATCACACATTTTCAGACTAGACAATGATGTGAATGTCGCGTGCACTCTACATGGATGTGAATATTCTTTGAAGGGTATTGTTAGTTGTTCTTAACCGTAAACTACTATATTATACTGTCTGGTGAAGAATTATTGTTTAAATGTCAAAATTACCCGATATATATTTGTCCTACATATTAATCTGATTTCGTAAGAACGTATTCATGGTATCAACATCAAAATTGAAAGTAAAATTATATACAATTAGTTTTGGAATACCTTTTTGTAATATTGACCTATTTTTTTTTATAATACATCGTTGGTTTGATTGATCGTGATATATAAACGTAGCTTTTTTTTCTTTCAAATGAAAAACTGATGCCCTAGAAATCGTTGTATTGTATTAATATAAGTGGATTAAATGTTCAGCGTCAAAGATTCTTGAAAATGCAACAGCATAATGTTGATACAACGGGTGATAACACGATGATGGGGATATGACGTCAATGAAAATATACTTGTTATGGCAAAATTGGCGCACATATGATATAGTAACTGGACACGTGGCCTACATGCCAATCTTGTCAGCATTTGAGAGAGAGAGAGAGAGAGAGAGAGAGAGAGAGAGAGAGAGAGCGAGAGAGAGAGAGACTGAAATAGAGGAGAGGAATTATGAGCAATGTATAGTAATGTGATGTACTATCTCCCAATATACTCGCTATATAAACTACAAACAATACGCCACCATACATTCTTGCAGCCATTGAACTTCCAACTGATCCCAGACACGAATGCACCATCAACAGAAGTTCGTTTATAACTTTAAACGATTTACGTTCATCCTAAAATCCTACTTTCTATGGACAATTGTCATGTTCTGAAGGTCCCAACGCTCAACCTCATAACTACAATAAACATTATCCGCGGGGGTTAGTGAGGGTTGCGATAATGGCCTGTGGACGAAACCTCAAACGCTTTACTTTAAAGCCGTATCCGGAGTCGGGTAACACTATAACGTGTGTACCCGGGCTTGTACCGATGAAGAGATCTGTCGAACTCGTGTCGAGAGAAATTCGATCCAGTTCGTATTAAGGTACTAGTATATAAACACCTATAGGGTATACGTCACCATATGTACTATATACTAGTACGTCTTCAGTCAACTTTCTTATTTGATCACGGATATTCGAGTAGACAAGCAATATTTATAGGAAGCGATTTGCCACTTAGCGGAAGTACATGTAAATCATTGGATGGATGTGTTGTCTTATGGTTTATCTCGCGTACGTACACTAGTATACATACGTGATGTCAAAGGTTGCGTGCAACACAGTGCTAACTGCACAGCCTTCCGAGTAACATCAATTTATATTTGTAAATTTCCTAATAAATTATCGTAGGACGCCTTATGTAATGAGCATAGGATACAGTAATAAATATGAATAAACATGTATACCTATATATTTTCTATCTAATAGATGAACACAAAAGGAACGTATTTATGCAAAAATTGTTTGTTTTGATTTTTGTATATACAAAAAAGTACACTAACACCTTAATTGTTCCGTTCAACCCTCGGTATATACAAATCAGAGTATTAGTATTGGTTTATTGATGTGTGTGGTGTAAGGGTGGACATTGTATGGTATGTGCTATACCATTGCTCCCGTCAATTATGGTATACTCCCCAGCGAGTTGAGAATATATAATGAGTGCATATTGATCTAATGCCCGGGGTAATGACCTAGTCCATGGAGTCTAGTGCGATATAAATACACATTATTATTATTATTATTATTATTCATGTATATATTCACATATCCTCCTCATATAGTTAGGAAGCAATAGTAGCTCTGTGGTAGATGAATATATATTTTTCACGTATTTCTTTTCATTATATATATATATGTATGTTATCTCTCGTGTACCGTCGTGGGTGGTTTTGAGAAAATTAAGTTACCAAGTAACCATGTGAAACAGTTCAACTGCACCAGACTGTATAACACGGCCTACATACATTCCACACCCACCCATCACCCCCACACCTACACAAACCCATACACACAGACACCCCACACACATACATACAACCCCCACCCACCACCCCACAAACATACAATCAGCAATGACTTGCATATCTTTCTACGATATATATATATTTTTAAAATATCAAATATGAATTTATGAATGTATTAAATACAATAGAAATAGTGATGTGATGTGTCTCTGCGGAGGGATTCATCCTCGCTATGAAACGCATTTAAACTATAAAATCATACATATACATTTATGCGGATGCTATCTGCAAGGTATATGTAAATGATTGGTGTGTTTCTTTTTTCTTTTAATGTTGCAAACTATTTGCCCAAGGATTAATTATGCTCTTTCTGTGGGATATATCTTTCACATCTATTACTGGAAATTATGACAATTATATTAAATTTCCCCATAGGTGATGTCGACCCCCCTCTAGGGGTTTGAAAGTGTACAGGCTCTTTTGAAATCTCGTTATCGTACAATCCGAGTGTTGTACCTCCGAATGTTTATTTGTATTCCTCAACTAGTATGTCATGAATTATTCATAAAAACGAATACGGGATGTACTTATTTTAAGGTTTATTGTTTTGTACAAACGTATATTTTTACCCGCTATATAGTTACAAATTAAAATAGTTTATATACAATGTCACTAAAACTATTTCATTCATAGTAAAGTGAACTATGTAAAAGCCTGATATCGGTTAAATGCTACATGAAAAGACGTATTATTATTTCAAGCAATGTATTCCACAGAGTAATTATGGATTAGAAATACTTCTTATAGGATGTCGTTCGTGCGCTACTACACATGTATATAGGCAAACAACGTTTCAATGAGTATATACAATACAGTATATAAATTATACAGTTACTGTATGTTCAGCTTAAAATTAGTGATCATGCCATGTGCCCATAACGAACATTTCCTTTGACATTCCCACCAGGTAGCATATTTATATAATACAACCAATGCAAATTGAGTTTTTAAAAGATTTCTGTTAAGCTTTTAATCTTTATTGGTGAAGAAGACAAAATGTATAATGTTGTATATAAATTTGGGCAAACAGCTCTTTCGTGTATATAGCAATTATAGGGACATGTTAGCTAATGAGGTGGCCCATATTATGGAAGTATTTACGAAGCATAAATATGGCATGGGTACAATATATACAATGTTGACAACATAACGCCGAAGTATAGTGACTAGCATACACGGGTGATGGCAGTTTTAGTTTATTGAGAGCTGGTGGTGGTGGGGTTTACTGCTTTGACAGTCGCCTTCCAGCTTAGCTGATTTCGACACACTGGTCCCTCCTTGGGACGCATGTGTCTCGCAGCATGGAGCTGGAGAGCGTTGCATCGGTGCGAGTTTCGTGTTATAGAAGGGGTATTTTGGTTATACATGCTATACGGTTACGTGTGACAATGAATGTCCATTTGAGAATTACATTCTATTCTATCCTATTCTATTCAGACTAGATCATATTCTATTATATTTCCAGTCTATATTCTATTATCTATTCTATTATCTATTATATTATCTATTATATTCCATTCCATGCCATTCCATTCTATCCTATTCTATTCAAACTAGATCATATTCTATTATATTTCCAGTCTATATTATATTCGTTATTCTATTCTCTATTATATTATCTATTATATTCAATTCAATTCTATTCTATTCAGGCTGGATCGCACAAACGCCGTTTCGCTACGAGTCGGTATGAAACTTACACTAGTTGCGAACGAATTGTTCTAAATTCTGTTCTATTCATGACTTACTGGCTTCAGAATGAAAACTTCATTGGTTAAAAATGATTTAAACATATAGTAGTATTACTCGTTATAGTTTGCACCATAAAGAGGACAACGACCGTTGTATATACCATAATTATAGCACTCCCATATTAGATCAAAAGTACGTCATGCCAATAACCTTTCGATTTTCAGAATCATTATAATTACCAACAACAATATTGCTTACGTATTTGACTTCTGCAATCTAGTCCCCGGTCAACCGCAGTGCAATGCCGTTACTGATGTGCAGCGCCCGTTCGCCAATACACAGACATGACATTCGTGGTTGTTTATGCACTTGTAAGGTATTCTGTACTGGATGTTGTTTTATCCTTGGTGGTATGGGATGCATGCGCGTCCAAGGACTGAGCTGATGTTTTAGTATAGTGTCTGTTGCGTAATATGCTCATTGTCACGAGCGCGCCTTCTGGCAATATAATCGTGTGGGATGAGAAGCCGTGGCTATGTAGACCTACAGATAACGGTAAAACCGAATAGGCACGGGTGGTGCATGGTAATCAAAGAAACATTGGGCATTTTACCATTGCAGTTATTGATATAAACTATATCTATACGAGCTAGATTTTACTAAATTGAACACGAATCGGAGACTTGCAGTAATCTTGCTGTTATATTTACATGTGTTTTCATTCGTCATTATGGGATGGCCGCTGACAGTCTAGACTCGGGATGCTTCTATGGTAGCTAAAAGTCCAGTTACACCGGCCTTGATCAGCTGACTGTAATCCATTACAATACGGTAATACTATAATTAATATTAATAAAGATTTGTGTCGTAACGTACAATACCCATTAATACTAATAAAATGTCCCATTCTAACAATATATAGGATTTATGTGGTATCTGAACAAATAACACGTCTACAAAATATAAAAATAAGATGTGTAAAAGTCTGCTTACACCGTTATTCAATGTCAAGGTCAATTTAAATATGTAAACGTATATTCGATTGGTTAATTATCCGCGTCATACTTTGATCTTGAGTGGCGTCACATTACGTATGGAGAAATAACATAGACTCGCTGTGCGACGCCAAGCTGGAGATAAACTGGTGACCTGTCTCGTGTATAACAAGAGCGCACATGGGACGTGGAACCATTTCTGGGTTGTCATGATCAACTCTCTGTAAGCAGACAGGAAGGTTTAACCGGACATCCTCTGCTCGTATTAGAACCACCGACCATACATACATAATAACTATAGAATTACCAATCAATGTTACAGCGCACCATTATAGCTAATGCATATAGATCGAAATAGATCATAATCTGAAATTTGATTCGATTTCACGACAGTCATACCAGTATATGCCATGAACATGCCATTTATATGCCTTATGACAAATGCTATAGGGATCTCTAAATAATGATTCGTTCAATACGTATGTATATGCGTCTGGAGAACTCGCTATCTGAATAATACAGGATGCTAGATAGAGTTGTATTAGGGCACTTGCGGTGAGGTAACTATGGCAGTCATTGTGAAACTAACATCAGGTGAAATTGATAATAACGAGGTTAAATGCATCCTACACCATGTACAGTATTTCCTTCCAAATTACCTGTTATCGATAAATCAGCTCATTTTCCGCACAGTCAGTTGGTCAGTTGGAGAGCGTGACCGTCTCTCAACCGTCTGACCGAGGACCAAACATAGCGTAATCTTCTATCCACGTGACAAACAGAGACGGAAACACCCACGAATAGGCACCATTAAGTAAACACTCCTTGTTTATCATCGGCAGGTAATTGGATGTATTTACGACGGGTTTTCATGGCTTGAAAACTCGGATTCTTAGAAATATAGCATTATACATTACAATACATTACACAGGAGCAATAATAATAACAACGGGCATTGGTAAAATTACCTATGTGTATACATCCTTTTAACTGCAAATATTGAATACGAACACACCTACATGTACCTGTATTTGGATAACATTGTTTCTACTACTAATAATAATAATTATAATAATAATTAATCATAATAATAGTAATAACACATGTATTTGTACAGCACTAAACCTTCATACCTAAGCATGCTGAAAATGTTGACAATAATGTAGTAATAAGCCCGTTAGGCAGAGCTGATCTTCTCCCTTCAACAGTGATTCCACAAATACTATTATTCAGTAACACAACGGCCGACTAATATGTTTACAATGATGTGCTACAATTATGTTTGGACATAACGTGTCTACATATATAGCTTCAGATGTCACAATAAACAGACAGCTAATTTGGTAATAGAATCGTATTCGTGGCATGAATTACTAGTAGAAGTGGCATGAATTACTAGTAGAAGTGGCATCGAATCCACTTTGGGTAATGAAGCGAGTATCCACTTCATATGCGTAATTATCCCATTACTGGTATCACACTTCATGCAAACGGGTACCGTGCTATCACATTGTTTAGCCTTTCGTTGTTTAGGACATCAATGCAATAACATATTCAATGTTAGATAGTTAATAGAGCATGATACTTGCTGTTGTTATATGTTCTAGGTTCGTTAATGACCAATTCATCTATAGACATTCTTGTAATAATAGCCATGGGTCAGTTTTACTAGTAAATCGGGCATCATGTTCATTTATACTACTACTACTACTACTATTACTACTACTACTACTACTACTACTACTATTACTACTACTACTACTACTACTACTACTACTACTACTACTACTACTTCTACTACTTCTACTACTACTACTCCTACTTCTACTACTTCTACTACTACTCCTACTATTACTACTACGCCTACTACTACTACTACTCCTACTACTACTACTACTACTACTCCTACTATTACTACTACGCCTACTACTACTACTACTACTCCTACTATTACTACTACGCCTACTACTACTACTATTACTACTACTCCTACTATTACTACTACTACTACTACTACTCCTACTACTACTACTACTACTGCTACTACTACTATTACTACTACTACTTCTACTACTGCTAGTACTACTACCTACTACTTCTTCTACTACTACTCCTACTCCTACTACTACTGTTGCTGCTAATACTACTACTACTATGTATACTACGTATACTACTACTACATATAGTCACTACTGCTGTTATTACTATTACTACTAGGGGCGGGTGGTAGCGCAGTGGTAGAACGTTGGCCTAAGGTTCCAGATTAAAATCCCGCCCCTGGGGCCCGGCATCAATGTTCGCGAAAGTTACCTTTCTGACGCGATATTGATAGGTTGCGATATCTGTAGAGTGGCAATGGGGTTATCATCCTTGGTCTTGTCAGTACCAGCCGATGATCGCAGGTTTACTGCTACATTCAGCGCTACGGATGTTGTGGGTTTCCTCCTGCCCTAAACTGACAAGCAGTGATATGTGAAAGAATCATGAAAGCGGCTCTAAACCCCAATTCAAAAAAATATACAATATATAAATACTATTACTACTATTTTACTCCTACTGCTGCTGCTTCTGCTACAACTGCTAATACTACTAGTATTTACAACTATTACTATTTCCACCGTAACCACTGCAAACACTACAACCACTGCAAACACTACAACCACTTCAACTACCACAACCACTTCAACCACCACAAATGTGACATCTTCTTTTTCTGTGTCTTTGGACCCGTCAGAAAATATACATTACCAAATCACTTCTAGAAGAGTGGACGGTGAAGAATGATGGGACACGAGTACTAAATCGGCGCAATTAATTCAGTAAAAGCTTTCGTTTCTTGGCTCCGGTCATAACGGCGATTCTCGAGTGACTAGATCTATTCCTAGGTACGAGCATGGATGAATCCTGCTTATCGGCGGAAAGGAGCTAATCGGTATAAGAAAAACCTGGAGGAGTATACTGGGTTTGCCACTGCAGAGTAGGCTTGATAAATTATTCACGAGGCTGGTAAAACCGGTGACGTCAGAGGAATGTTATATAACGTTGCATTTCCTTCCGGTCTCGTGGTGACATTTTTTATTGAACATGCACATCGTTGAGATATTTATCTAGGTTTTTTAATGGTCGTGACTCTGGGTGAGGTACAGAATAGATTTGTTCTTTCTTATATGTTATAAAGCTCTAATATATTGGAATTTGTCGTACACGAAAATGTGTCAGTTCAGAATAAAATGTGATTTACTGGCTAGGAATTGCCATCTAGCCCTTCAAATAAATCCAGTTTTATTCACAAGAGTGCTGATTTCTTACATTTTTAAAGATCCGAATTGAATCACAAAGTGCTTGAATTTCATGGGGTATATTCTGTGTAGATCTAATATTGGACCTCCTCCACAGGAAATTCGAGCTTGTTTCGTTTTTTAAATTTTTTATTCTTCTGGGAAATTAAACTCTTCAATAAGATTTGTTTGGTGGTATTCGATACACTGGTTCAATAGTTAGGTTTAATTTGTTAACACTGTCGCCTATGAGATTTGAATTGGTAGTGTATTGACTAATGTTGCTTCGATTCAACACAAACATGAGGTATATTGTCTTTATGCTATATAAGGTTGATGTTGTTAAGTGGAAGCATATATTTGTTCTGTTATTCCACGCTACAGTATCCATTCAAGCTGATTAACTTTGTAGATAGAATAAGGGTTTCAAATCTGTTCTTTTCCGCCTCTTCATTCCATGACGAAATAGTCCGTATGATTTTACGACCGCACCAATAGGTAAATTTTAGATTTGGTTTAGTTATATTTTATGAGTGTTTCATTATTGGTGGAGTCTGCAGTAAATCTTGATGTGACATTCAAAGAGGAAGTAATATATCACCATTTCGTTTGTTAGAATATTGTCTGTTGAGAAAGCAGCCCATACATGATTATATCGATGGGAGCATAACCATACCTATTAATACAACTTTGCCTGTAGAATTTGGAGTTACATTTGGCGAAATGATGTCGGAGACGCATTTCTCCATCACCTTAGTGTTTACTATTTTGCATATGTATGTCTGAGTGATTTTATCTTCGAACACACACACACACACACACACACACACACACACACACACACACTACACACACACAACACACACATACGCACACACATACACACAA
>JAUTBT010053442.1:0-15584 GCA_032361225.1 Lepetodrilus schrolli | reverse complement strand
CACAAACATTACCTGCAAGCAGCACACAGCCCATCTAACAGATGACTATATTCTCTGACGTCACTTCCACAAGTTGGGTCAACCAGGAAATGAATAATTGTAGTCTGAGGCCATGTGAATATAGGGGCTTGGAAACGGAACCCAGTATAAAAACCAGTCAATATTTACTTTATTAAAAGTAATATTTTGTTATTTATATCCTCCAATAAGTTTATTTTGTGGTCAAATATACGAATATGCAGTTTGTAGCCAATAACATGCGAAATCATTACTATGTTTACCTCTTCGCATTCGCTCGTTCCGTAAGTGTACGAAGTAGATGACGTTTCCCACTCGGCTAACCTACGGGACTGGCTAACAGTCCTCGGTTGGTGCCATATTAGAACTACACCAGTCACGTGATAATCACATGATACCCTAGCTCGTCTAAATGGCTAATGTAGTGTATTTCAAGACATGCACTAATCTAATAACAAACAAAAATTAAAAAACATTATTACTTTGAATAAATTAAATATTGACTGTGTTATTTACTGAGTTCCGTATACTCATTATCCGCTTTCCTAGCCCCTGTTGATGGAGCCACACACACGTATAGTCGGTAGTACGGTTTGCAATGCCATTAATGCTCTCTTGATATGAGTCGACCATGATGCTTTGTCTTGGGAGCTTTCATTGGCAGTCCTTGATTTCTCTGTTGTATGACCTCCAGATGGCCTTGACAACTCCCGAGTCAGCCAATCGAAACACTCGTGCAATCCGTCACCTGTCGTGGCTGAACATCCCTGGACGCGCATTACTGTAACAACAGCATTCAGTTACACGTGCAGTGCATAAACGTCATAACACGTGCAGTACATAAACTTCATAACAAATACGAAAACGTCATGAGTATGGAACTAACTCGCCCGTTCGTGTTTTCGGTCTTAAAATCAGCTAAATCGAGTTCAGTGATATCTATCATAATGAAGCGTTTCCAGATTAAATCATTACATGATTTTTATTGTGCAACTATATTTTCATTTATAGAATACATTGATTAAAACGAACATGGAAAGCGGAGATAAATAGCAGTGGTCTCATGTGTCTGTTCAATGGCAATCTGACACATCTGTCAGTCGCTGGAATATTGCTGATGCTAGTTAACAATAAACAATTGCATGGAAATAGGTATTAACTATGTTCTGAACTTGAATGTAAATATGTCAATACGCACAAGACGTGAATGCATAATAGATGAGTCAATGCTCATGATACTGAACGAACATGGAATACAGGCATTTGACAAATGTCGTCTCCTGCTCTAAACACAGCTAGCAAATGTACATGTTCGAGGAACATTCAAAGAGCAGACAAAGTATTGATGACGGTTATACATTAGGCTTTAGGAATTACTTTGATAATTACTTTGAATCATAACGTCAGCACGGATAAATATATAATTAGTACTGATTCATATCTAACTACTAATCACGAGCTACACGACATTGAAACATAGCTAGAATATTGTAGTGCACACACCTGCAGGATACGTAGATCTGTATAAGTAAAAAATTAACTGTACAAATACGTAGATCTGTATAAGTAAAACATTAACTGTACAAATACGTAGATCTGTATAAGTAAAACATTAACTGTACAAATACGTAGATCTGTATAAGTAAAAAATTAACTGTACAAATACGTAGATCTATATAGTAAATATACACACACCAACTGGTCAAGTAAACCAATTGGTCAAATAAGCCAACTGGTCAAGTAAGTCAACTGGTCATGTAAATCAACTGGTCAAGTAAGCCAACTGGTCAAGTAAACCAATTGGTCAAGTAAACCAACTGTTCAAGAAAGTCATCAGTGTCCACTTCCCAGTGTTTCTTCCAGGGCGGACTGTACTGTGAACTGTCTCCTTGACCTTGAGCGCCGCACTGCTGTCTGTTTCCGGTTTGCTGTCTGTGACCTTGAGATTAGTCTTATTGACCTTTTGACCTGTAATCCAAGACCATATATCGGATGTTGCCGGCACACACTGTTCAGTGAGCCAGTCGAGAGCTTTGTAGAGGTCAATCTGACCATCCTTGGTTACAGCAGAACATCGGAACATGTTGACCTCTGTAAAAAACAACAATCTTTACACACGGCAATTTCACAACCAGGGGTACACTTTGGAAAGGGGCAATATTACAAGCTCCTTCTGCTGAAGATATGAGATGTATGGATGTGTATAGCAGAGAATGTCTTGCTAAGCAGAACAAAACAAAAATTGTGAAAATCGAATAATATTTCATGAAGTTATGGCTATTTTTTGGTCTCCAAAATGACAATGTATGGTCGTTACGAGCAGTCACTTGATATTTTCCCCTTTTCAGGAGTTACATACATCACAAAGATATGTCAAATCATAGATTTGTACTATTTCCATGTGTGAAATAGCATGTCAAGTAATGTTTGTAGATCAAGATGAAGTGAGAAATTGTTTTATATGTCTCCACAAAGCAAACCAATAAACATCCCTCTATGTTACGAATGTTTGTTATTTCAGCTGCATCTCTTCTAAACTTGTCCAGAAATCCACAAATCTACTTTAAAAGAAATACATTTCTTACTCAAATGCAGGTTAGGGTATGTCCAAACCAGCGGATACAGGATATAGTTACACGTATATTGTAAGTGGGCTATTTGAGAAAGTTGGAAACGCTTGTTAAGCGTGTCCGTAGTTTGGTAGTGTCCGTACCCCTACCTAGTCTATCTAAACTGGTACAAATTTTTAGAAACCAATATCATGTGTTTGTGTGTCATTGTACTGATACTCAAATACAACAGACGGGTGGCTGATGTGGAAAAGGACTGTGAACTATTCTACGATTAATACTTAAATGTAGTGTCCGTACCCCTTGTAGTGTCCGTAACCCCATATGATAAGATTTACTAAGTAAAGTCTTATGTGATTTTTGTTGCTATCATTTAATTAATATCAAGCAATTTATTTAAATATGCATTTCAATTATGCATTTTTAATTGTTTAGTCATCATAATATGCTCAAAGTGTATCTACGGTCATGAGAAAATATAATTTCACAAAACAATATTACTTTGTTGTTCACCTACTTGTATTCCAAAATTTCCATTCTGATATAACTTTTCTATAACTATAGGCAGCAAGGTGCACACGTACATCTAATGCTTTATGAAGGATATGGGAGAAGAATGAATGTCTATTCAAAAGGGGGTACGGACACTACAAAATTACTTAACTGCCACAGCACACGTATTGAATGTCCTACAGCAACGTTAGTAGCATTGTACTTTCACAAAGTAAACAATATCAACAGGTCATATTAAATATTTGATTGTGAAATAGCCGTATCTATTTCAGATACAATTTAGTTTTCAGAATATAATTCTTTCTTATTTCCCCCAATTTGAACAACAGAGCGGGGGGGGGGGGGAGAGAGAGAGAAAGAGAGAGTTTGTGTAGCATATGTGTGTGTGCGCGCGTGCGTGTCTATGTGTGTGTGTGTGTGTGTGCGCGTTTGGTTATGTGCGTGTGCATGTGTGTGTACATGTATGTGCTACATATCTATTATTTAGGCCTATGTTTGACCATGTATAATAATATTAGCTTTATAAGAAACTGCATTGATTTGATTCAACAAGAATTCAGCTTTACGAGAAAGAGTAGCCCTGCCTATGAATGCCTACTTAACCTAGCCTACGTTTCCTCAATGTCTAACATGTATAAGCATAGGACTCCGAATGATTAGAATAACATTTTATATATGCCTGTAGTAGAAGCACTGCTCACAAATATACGCAAAGCAGACGGAAATTACTTTCCATTGATTATACAAACCTTAGATACTATTTATAGAATTCTTTATCGTTGCTGAAGGATATTGCCTGACATATTGCACTTATACATCTAGTTGTCCATTGTGGTCTAGTGGTTAGGATTCCTGGCTTTCACCCAGGCGGCCCGGGTTCGATTCCCGGCAATGGAACATGATTTTTTTTTATTTTAAAAACTTTTAGAATAGTTATTCGATTCCCTGGTTTACGGATTTATCTGTGATGACTTTGGCTCGGGCGTTAGAAAATATAAATAAATATAATTTGACCATGTTGGCCTGTTGGCAGTGGTTGTTATAAAGTAGACTTGTAATCAAATTGACTTCGATTTTGTCTCGACCATTGCCTGTCGCTCTTTGTTCATGTCCAATGATGGTTTATATGACTTAATTATTATAATACTGTTCTAAAGCATAGTATACTTTCGACAGAATATAATACAAATAATTATTTATATTTTCCAAAATGGAAAAATCGGGTCGGCGGATCAAATAACCACGGCCTTACTGTAAAAATACATAACATATTATATAATTCTTACCTATGCGAGTAAAATCATACACTTACATGACATTACTCATGTTAATCAATATATACCATGAAGAACACTGTAAACTTTCAATAAAACACTTAAAACGCTTCTTTAACACTCACCCTGCTGGATTAGGCACAGGTACAGCTATTTAGGGCATCTCCGGTTGTCTTCAGCATTGAGAGGGTCAATGAAGTTTATGGATGATCCTTAATTGTTCATCCCATATCCTAAAAGCGAATTCGAGGAGTTATATTGTATATTTGTCCTATATATATATGCTTATCACATAACATAGAGTCTGGGAGAGTAATAAAGCCATGCTATAAATATAAATACTTTCACTAGTGCAATAACACAATGAATTATTATAATTGTATTCATACGCGAAGTCAAAGTTGTTGTTTTTTTTACTTCTTTTTAGAGCTTCTTCTTGGGACTTAATTTGTCGAATATAAAGTTTTACAAATTCTTCAATTAAATATCCAATAACATTTATTAATATTTACATATTTACTTGGAACTATATTTATAACTAAACATCCTGTTGGTGTATCAGATCATGTTGAATCAAACTTAGTGGTTTCCTGTTGTTGCCCATCCAATTGGCGTGTGAATGCGGTGGCGGTGTAATATAGACTACCCAGTATTAATATAGGACTACACGATGCACGAGATCGTTTAGCATTAATGTGTATACATGCATGGGTACCCCCAGGATAACACGAGGGTAAGTATATATATTTTTAATTACTGCAACATTTGTTTAGTTGTATCCATTTTGCCTATATATGCAATACTAACAAGACCAACGCTAACAGAAGAGTTTTCCTCCACGTAGCAATTAATAAGTAATTATCATGTATACTGCATGCATTCAATTATGTTCTAATGTAAAGATGAATATGCACATTATTTACACTGTCTTTACCGGGTTTTTTTCTAAAAATATTCCTAATTTTGCCATATATTATGTGCAAACATGTAAAATAACAGTATTTATTCCAATTTTACCAAATTACCTTGAAATATCCAGTAATGAAAATACAATTCAAGTAAGTTTATGAGCACAAGCAAGTATACAGATATTTCGTGTATCATGCTACTTTGCCTGACTAATAACTACGCAAATTAGGGAGCTCTGATCGTGTGTGATTACTATTTATAGATGCTGCTATATGGAAATAGTAAACAAAATGACAATTACGATAGGTGGTATTTATCAATGCGTGAAGCGGTTTACAATGTACCGATCTGCATGTATGCCTACGCGTAACTTTATAAAATGTCGATTCACACAGTTGATGCTTTCTTCTTATAGAGAAATATTTAATTTGACATTAAATGATAAAGAGATTATTAACCTCGTTTCTTTATATATAGTTTATATCCTACACTTACGGATAATCTCTATGTATTAGACTCGCTGAAGATTATCCCTAAATGCAGGATATAGACGATATCTAAAGACACGAGGTTAATAATCTCTATATAGTATGCGCCTGTCTATGCGCATACTTATCTGTATGTGCGTATCTTACTTGGAAAAAAACAATCATCTCATTGCAGGGATATACATCATTATATGAACATAGGGGTATATGAATTAGGTTCAGATAGCATGTTCTATTAGAAGTCACTGTATCTATCAATCAATGCACTGTTTGATGTATATCGAGAGCTATTAATGTGAACAAATAGCAACACATTAAAATAAGTTCATTTCAGTGTTGATATCAATAATATTTTATATACATAGTTACAATTTATGTTGTCATTCAAAAAGTAATGAATTACATCCAATTAGTATAGGCTTATGTTTGAATCTCATAAGCTTGTGTTGTCCGAAATATTTATGCAATCGATCAAGTCAAGGGTTGACACAATACATGGTAAACAACCCTGTTTATGTCACCGCACGCTACACACATAATCACATAAATAATTCAGGTGACTAGACAATTAATAAGTTCCGAGAGACGTCACGCTGCGTTATTTTATATTGCTGACAAACACACCACACAAAAACAACACGTAACAAAACTGGCAATAATTAAATGTATATCACGGTGTTTTGTTTCATACTGACATTACGCTTGAGATCGACAGGTTACGAAACTGTTGACCACTGTCCAGTATTAATGACCTTCATGAAGTGGTTGTGTATGAAGGTCCTCGCGTTGCAGGTGGCTCACAGGTAGGTTGGACATCAAAACTACTTTTAATGTAATGTTTGAAAGATGTATATGCTATATAGGCCTATGTATAGGGGTTACATAGACATAAACATATTATTGGGGATTGTATTCGGTTGTAGCCGTGTGTTCATCCTGTCACTATGGATGCAGCCAGTTTTGCAGAAAAAGATAGAAATTATAATATTGTTGGTAGAAACCTTAATTACCTGAAAATATGTTTTAAAATGGCATCTTTAGCTGATTATGGTTATATTATATATTATGAAACAGGCGCTATTAGATCTTACATATTCTCATATTCTCATTCTCTCGCTCTCTCTCGCTCTCTTGCTCTCTTGCTCTCTCGCTCTCTCTCGCTCTCTCGCTCTCTCTCGCTCTCTCTCTTGTGAAGACGCCATAAAATATAGTAAAGGTTTCGACAGACAGCTACTGTATTGTCCCGTATTTTACGACGCTTTAAATTAGAGTGTACAATATAAGTAAAACTATATGAAAACAATAGAAGAATTTAAAGGCATACAATCACGGTATGTTGACACATTTCATGTCCAAACGTATTTCACCTGAAAGTATGTACATTTGATAAAACATTAATTCGGGGCGGGTTGTAGCCTATATCCAATAACTGTCATGTGTATCCACTAACTGGTATATAGTAATTATTAACATTAATTCGGGGCCGGTGGTAGCGCAGTGGTAGAACGTTGGATTTCGGAACCAAAGGTTCCAGGTGCAAATCCCGCCTGGGAGCCCGGCATCAATGTTCGCGAAAGTTACCTTTCTGACGCGATATTGATAGGATGCCCTGTCTGTAGAGTGGCAATGCAGTTATCATCCCTGGTATTGTCAGTACCAGCCGGTGTTCGCAGGTTTACTGCAACATTCAGCGCTACGAATGTTGTGGGTTTCCTCCTGCCCTCAATTGGCAAGCCGTGATATAAGTGAAAGAATCTTGAAAGTTCCTCTAAACCTCAATTAAAAAATAAATATAAATAAATTAAAAAATCAGTGGGTAGTGCGGAAAATTTAATTTGTTGCCCAATATATACTTATGTAGACAAATCAAGTGTACTTACTTTCAGGTAAAATACGTTAGGACATGAAACAAACCGTGATTGTATGCCTTTAAGCATTGTAACTAAGCTTCATAGTAAGAACTGCATGCATACTTGCATGTGTACTTGCATGTGAAGTATACCTTGCTACTGTCAGAAGAGCACTAGTCTATCTTTGATACATTACTTTATGGCGCTCCTCTCGTTCAACTGATCGAGAACGAATTGCATTGCATCCGTTGATTTTTCACTGGGAGAAATTCCGAAAAAGATCGGTCGTTAATTATGATTTAAGTGCTCGCAAACAAATCCGAAAACGAAGCGGGAGTTTTAAGTTCGAGAAGGTCCGTTAAATGTCGCTGTATACAGGCACACCAAGATTTAAATAGCAATGGTGAATACTGTAACTGCCCGCGGTAGCACCTTTACTCTTAAAAAGTAACGTCTTTATCGATTCAGTTCTCGAGGAAGAACAGTGGCAGCATGATTTTAGTATTCACCAGGGTACGCACACTATCTGATATAGTAATTATATAGTAGATAGGAAGCCTATATGTAATACAATGTACAGTTCAAAGCCCCCATATACCACATTGCTGTTGTTTTCATGCGATCCTAAGTAATGTCTTTGGGTATACGTTGCTCGACCAATATCTTCATTTCAATGAACGTGTCCAAGCGGCTGACATATTGATGAAACCAAATAGTAACCAAATGTCGCAATTCTGTGACAATCGTAGATGTCTCTAGATCGATCAGTGTTCGTGATCTCGTGAGTGTGCTTGTTGCAGTGAACGAAACGATCGCCATTTGGAAGAAGTGTTATCTGGACAGTGCCTATAGTTGCGCATAAAGTATGAAATGTCTGCTATTGGATTACTTCATTCCAGACTTCCAATGTCGTTAGTTGTCTCTGAACAGGTAATCAACATGACGGGATTCCGATACTTGAATGACTATAATGCGTAGTGGAGAGGGGAAGAGGGAGAGGTGGGGGTAGGCGGGGGGGGGGGGGTAGGGAGGGAGGGATAAATATATATATATATAAAGAGAGACGGAGGGAAAGAGAGAGAGAGAGAGGGGCGTCTCTCTCTCTCTCTCTCTCTCTCTCTCTCTCTCTCACACACACGCGCGCGAAGACACAACACACTCAGAGACACATGAAGTCACATGAAAACACTCAGAGACAGACATGAAGACACACCACATTCAGGCACATAGGCAGATACACATACCAAGACACACGAAGACACGTCCCACTCAGAGACCCATCACACTCAGACACGTACCAAGAAACACTGCGAGACATATGATGACATACTCCTGGTGTTCTTGCATAGTACATGCGCTTGATATGTAACGAATGTATTTGGTATAAAAATCCTATTGATAGCGACTTATCGATCGAATCGCATGAATGCTATCCAGAAACACCATCGATTTGTGTACATGCGGAAGTCATCACCTGGTTTGCCAGTCTTGGCATAGTAACACAGTTATAATAACACTATTTGTTATAGTAACACAGTAATTGCTCTTGATCACATATACGAATGCAATAATATACTGAGTTAGCTACAGTGACCATTGCAGCACATTTTAAATTTAGTAAATATGTAAAAATCGTAAGACATTCGATGGGCAATTAAGGGTAATTTCTTCCCCAATTTCCCCCAAACTACCGAAAAAACGGAAGGAAGAAAAAAAGTCCCGTTTGACATATAAACTGACTTTTTAAAAGCTTTCGTGATTGATTAATCGAGGAGTAACGTTAATTCCTTGGTACGTTGTGAAAATGTGTCTCGACCTCTAAAAGATAAGGGAGCAAATACATGTAACATATCAGCAAATCAATTGTAATGTTACAATACGCGTAAACGGGAACCTGACGTTTCGGGAGGTGTGCAATTGCAAGCCTAGTATTCTCCCCCGGCTGTTTGTTGATAATGAGGTCCTGTACAAGACTATACAGCGGATGTGTGTTGATGATATTTCATTCACAGTACGTGTCGGTGGTGTCATACACCACTCGCCTGCGGCGCGACTGACAAAGCTTTCGCCCCGTGAGATGCGTGTTTGAATATTCCACGGATCGCGTTTTGTAAGATAAAACGTCTGAATATGCAGATCTACGTTTGGGAGTTATTCTGTGTACTTGGATGACATTTCGTGGCGTTACTTCGTACTGCTGTACACAGATAATTGTCAATAGCGAATTGTCGTCTGCTGTGTAGCTACAACGAGGAGCAGACGATACTTTCACTCAGCGCGAACTCAGATAGCGTAAACATCTCTACATGCATGCACTCTCGAAGACTAGGTTGATGTCAACTCGCAGTGAGAGATGCTTTGTACAGCGGGTTTTGTTTTCCAGTTGTGAATGTTGTTAAAGAGCAGTGTCAAATGTTATTGCGATCTAACTCTGGAGCGGAATTGAGAGATTTTTCCCGCTGCAGCAATCGGTAACGGTCATGTCATATTTGTTTAGCCCGGGAGTGAAGATTTCTTCTTTCAAGAGGTGAGTGAGCTTTTGCGTGATGTGCGGTTAATTGTGTGTATGTGTCGTGTGGGAATTAATATGGAGTTGTACCTCGCGGTAGCGAATCACGCATTACTGTATATAGCAGTGTTGACGACGGTCGATCTCATTCGATATCGACAGTAAAGGGGTGGGGTGGGGGGGGTGGGGGTGGGGGTGGATGTGCTCGTGTGCACGTGCGTATATATTGCCTAAGTATTTCAAGCATAGAACGAAATAAACAACATAGATACGTGTATACTACATTACGTACATTACCGATCGAATAGTTAATTTGGTATCGCAATATTACTTAAACATATATTGCTAAAGTACGCCGGCAAATTTGCACATGTGCTATGTATATTGCAATATTGAATAACACATTATTATTATTATTAATAATAATAATAATGAATTTTACCTTGGAGCGTAGGCCTACATTCTAGTTATGGAATCACTAATTGGCAATTACGTACATGCAGTGAAACACTGATATTTCAGTAATTAGTTTCTATGGGAAATGTTTAAAGAACACCCATATACAATGAGGAAGTTGAATTGAATAGATCGAGGTAATATTAACATGATCATTTAATGTCTAATAAATAGCTGGCCTCGGGTAAAGAACGATATTAATGACGATGTTATGCACGTATATATAAGCTATATGCTAGATGATAAGCTATATATTGCTCAACCTTGTATTGATCTGATACTAATATTCCAGTCACAACATCCCATAAAAGTGCAGCTCTCCAATATTTAATGTATAATGCCAAACATGTTTGTATTATACTCAACAAAATTAATTAAGCGCCAGTATCCTTTTATGGCCATTAAAATGTATCTTTATATTATTTTAACAACGATAAATGTCCAAACATGTACAGGCTACACATACTGTCAAGAACTTGTAGATGCATAGGGAGAAGAATGATAACAGATTCCTTAGGCCGAGTTCCGAAATTTGGTAGAAAGCTTCGGGAAATAATATATACCGGTCCTTAATTTGAGCATACTATTCTACCCGAACACCCGCGTCCATATCTCCCGACACACACACATATGTAGGCCTACATGTTTGTACTTTAATATCCAGTCTACCTGAACACATTATTATTATACCTATTATACGCAGTCAATGTAAACAGACAATGTTCCTTGTAACAGCTCTTTACTGTTAACTGTCGTATGTATGTGGGTCAGAATCGTTGCAGGTGGGTGACAATATTCAGGTACTATCGTGAAACTATAAATCGCATTCACAATATTACAGGTTAACTATTGGTTTATACAGGTATAATGTTAATGTGGATCATAATCCTACAAGTATCGTACATAACGTCATATTTGATGAAGTAGATGACAGGTAACTTACATGCCATGACGTTTACTGCACTATTCATAGATCTAGCTCAGATATTTGAACGCTTGACTGGTTTTGAGGTGACGTTTGTTATAATATAGTCGTGAATGCCATCAATACGTTACGCCGATATCGTACAATTATTAGATAATTTTCATTTGATACCCGGTATGATCACATGGTCATGTGAATGGAAACTTTGTATCCGGCAGTTTGGGTTGTATACTCCCCAGGGAGTTGAGCATGAACATTGAGTGCACACTGATCCATTGCCCGGGGATAATACTGTACCACTTTGAGCATGCATTAGGCGGTGGATTTGGCGTATTTTTGGTAGCCAGTATTATTATGTTATTATTATGTAAAATTGTATCCAAATGTGACAACAGATTAGCGTATTAATAAAGTATCCTCTGAAACACATGGTAATTGTCATTGCCTACTTAACTACGACGGATATCAATTTGGCAATGACCATAATGTTTCAGAGGATGCATGTTTAAAAGTACAGGGTATCGTTTGACAGAAGCTCTCATATCGACTACGAGGCCATAATCGCAGCGATCTGTTATGGGGTATAGCTAAAACGTCAAACTGTCAAAACGTCGAAAAGTAAGTTGGCTAAAAGGTCAAGATTTTTGGAAAATTACCACAACAAGTTATACACGCGATCGGATACTCATGAGGTACCATGGTATCCTAGTACCTAATGATACCCAGTATTGTGTCATGTATAAAATAAGAATCAAGATGTTAGACATGATCGTAGTTTTCTTGAAAATACATTGCAAGTGCAGATTAATATTATATATACGCCCGATCGGAACATTAATCGGCTATTTACGCGCTCGTCTGAAGTAATTTTATCCTCCTCCAATGTAGTATAATTATCTTAAATTACATGATGTAGCTGCTAGCATTACATTTGATCGTCTAGACGAGTCACAAATAAATGAATGTAGATTACTTCAATGTCTCCTTCATGTAATATCCATCATACATGCCAATAGGAATGAAAATAGGGGGTTGGGGTGGTGAAGAAAATGGGGCGGGTGGTTAGTTTAACCCTCTCCCTGCTGGATTAGCCACATGCACTGTTCTTTAGGGCATCTCCGGTTGCCTCCAGCAGTGAGATGGTTAAAAGACTACGCCTACGCCAGATGGAACTCGTATGGTCACACGCCCATGGCCGTCAACTCGCTGTAAATCGCCATCGCATAGGAACGCGGGTGCAATTTACTAATTACAATGAGCTCGTACGCATAAATAGTGCGTATCACAAGACAGGCTAAATACATGGGTAATTACATGAAATAGTTCTTGGCTATTCCCAGACAAATACGTATTACATGCCACAGCTACATGGTTACAGGATCGACCTCGTGGTGAAACGGTCAATGTCAGCTAGCCATCCGTTGATTATATGGTGTTAATTTGGGTGAATACAGGTTTCAATGACTTGTGAATAATACTCTATATATCTGCTAACTGGTATCGTATGGCACATGTGGTGGCAATGGAGTTACCATCCTTGGTCTTGTCAGTACCAGCCGATGCTCGCAGGTTTACTGCAACATTCAGCGCTACGGATGTTGCGGGTTTCCTCCTGCCCCAAGTCGTGATATAAGTGAAAGAATCTTGAAAGCGACTTAAAACCCCAATCAATTTTTATTTTTAAATGGCACATGTGATGGGGAATGCTGAATTATGTCTCTCGAATAGGTGGAACTGATATTAGTGATACAATGATTTAACATAGAATCAAGGGGCCAAGTTACCGAAGCTATTCGTTGAGGACAATTTTATGATCACGAAAGGACCAAATGTTCATCCAGGAAGGCTTACCCCTCTTCATGCTGTAGAAAATCTGAGATGCCATAGAGAGCAGAATATGTGCCTAATCCAGCAGGGAGAGGGTTAACGATGTCGTTACGAATTCGATAGCTTCGGGAACATATGTCCTCAGCGCAGCAACCAGATACGATGCTGTTTAAGGACCATGAGGGGAGCTCTTAGGAAGCAGTGCTCTACTGATAATAAATAATACTCATTAGAAAAGGTGTGTGTTGAGCTTTCAATTCGGATGTTACTAGCGCTTGTCTGTATCACGACGTCGGATCTATACTACGAATGACATTTCGAGGAAACCGTGCATGTCGTGTTGTCGTTGGCGGGTTTCAGTTAATGGAATCCAATTTCATTGTTAATGGACAATGTTGACGAGCATATCGATCGCCGAATATTACAAGCTGTAAAACTCATTAATTCTCATATGTATACTGATTGGATGTATACTCCCCGGGGTGTTGAGAATGTGAAATTAGAACAGATTGATCTATTGACATGGGTAATTATGTAGCGCTATGGGCAAGCTTTCGTGCATGGCTTTGGCGCAATATAAATACGCACATTATTATTATTGTTATTAATTGTGACGATTTCTGGCAGATTGTCTAAGATAGCTGTAGTCATGGCTAGAAATCTGTTCCATCTGAAGTGACTTCAAATGTCGTGACCATCAAAACATAAACATCCTTACATATATTCCAGTTGGTCATTAAACATGCACTCAGCCCCACACCGTCGCAGAGTAATTAATATGTAAATAGTTACAGTTTGTAGATGCGTAGTTAATGGTAAAGAGAGTCTAGGCTAAAGAAACATTCTATATAAATCCAAATTCCAAAATATTTAATGATGAAAATTGGTATTTGCTTATTTCTATTAATTTGCCATTTGGAAATTGCATGCAAGGGATCGAAATGTCAGCGTTATAGTACCACTGTGATCGCAGTTGACAGTTGTCGTAAATATTTGTATTTCTTGGTGGATCCATTCTTTTTGATTGAAAATGGCTTAAGTGCCTTAAAGTGGTTCTATGTGGGATGCGCTGCGCAAAGTGTTTTAGTTATATACCGTTCCTGTTTCATGTGGAGAACATTAAGTTCTTCACTTGAATAATAATAATAATAATAATAATAATAATGTGAACATTTATATTGGGCCGAATCCACGCTCTAAAGCATGCTTATCGTATTACATTATTATCCCTGTCAATGGATCACCGTGCTGTCGTTTTCCTTCTAAACTTCATGGGGAGTATAAAACTCAACCAAAATGTACTTGAACATGACTATTATTTACAATCTGATCTTGCTGATCTATGATAAATAAACACACAAGTTTAGATTTGCAAATAAACTAGAAGTCTCAATACAGGGAACACTAAATGTTTTAATTCTAATCAATACAATATTATACCAACAAATGCAATTCCGGCTTCCCTAGCCTACATGTCTATGCAAATCTTACAAAGATTTAACTTAGAATATCACATGTACATATACATGTTGTATGGTCATTTTTCTTTCCTAATCCATCGCGTGAACTATAGGTGATATTATGTACATACATAAAGCAATGCGACCTAACAGCCAGAATTCTTATCTCAGAAACGTTCTTATATTCAACTCTCTATTTGTGTCGCGTCCATATATCAAAAGTTTTATCTTGATTTATTGCATATGGTCTCGTCTACTAAATTGATAGCAGTATACAGTATCCACCATAAACGACCAACCCTCAAAGATATAAATATCGATTTCATTGCCTCGGGGTGTAGTAACTATTTCATATGATTGGTGGGTTCTGGACCGTATCAGGCTTGCAGTCAGAGAAACGTGACCTATTGGTATAGTGTAGACTTGACTGTATGTTACAGTATCGATAACAAATTACTATTAAATACACTGTATCACAGTTATATGCGCGCTTGTGAAAAGACCAGAGGTCCTCATCTAATTTATACTATAAGTATTTACATTGTCGAATTCGTGGAACTTGTTGTTCAATATCGACGAGATTTTGTCGTACTAACAGACCCCTCTGTGAATTGATATTGATTGCAACATACACGTGGATTTATTGAAGGATCAGACAAAAGTACAAACTCACGCAAATGCCCTTTCCTTACTGTGTTTAAATTAGCACCCCCCTCACACACACACACACACACACACACACACACACACACACACACACACACACACACACACACACACACACA
>JAUTBT010053431.1:0-15585 GCA_032361225.1 Lepetodrilus schrolli | reverse complement strand
TATTTCTCTCCTCTCTCTCTCTCCTCTCTCTCCCCTCGCACTCTCCCTCTCTCTCCCCTATCTCTCTCCCCCTCTCTCTCCCTACCTCTCTCTCCTTTCTACCTCTCTCTCCCTCTCTCTCTCCCTTACTCCCCCTCTCTCTCATCTATCTCGTCTCTCTCTCTCTCCCCTCTCTCTATATCTCTCTCCTCTCTATCCCCCTCTCTCTCCTCTCTCTCCCCCTCACTCTCTCACCTCTCTCTCTCTCCCCCTTTCTCTCTATATATCTCCCCTCTCTCTCTACTCTCTCTTTCCTCTCTCTCTCTCTATATATATATATATATATATACATATATCTCTTTCTCTCTCCTCTCCTCTCTCTCTCTCCCCTCTCTCTCTCTCTCTCTCATGTCACTGAAACAGGAGTATTGGCCTAGAAACCAGGTTGCAAGGATTTATTTTTATATATCCGAAAAGTTATGTTTTAATATAATGTTAAAATTAACAGTTCGCATAGTTCTTCAATTGTAAAATGTACAAAAACGTATACGTGAATGTAATTAATGTTCATGGTTCGACGACCTCATTCGTCTACCGGCTTCTTTACACTGCAATAGGTTTGACATTATAAGCTTACATTCGTATAAAATAATTACCGATTATCTATTTAATGTCTTGAGTGAAATCATTTATATTTACATACGTTCTAGCGAGTTGAAAGTCAATTATTGTACGAGCATACAGTTGTACAGTAGTACTATCATACAATTATACGTGAATGTGACTGCATTGATTCTCTACAAACCCCTAACTTATAGATACCATAGTTTTTCATTAAAGAGTTCCGTGCAGGATAAACTAGTATTATATTTAACCTTACTGTTTGAAAGATGTATCTCATTCGATGCTACAATTGGCAGTATTGCCACTAGCTGTTTGTAGTGGTGCCAGTCAGAGCTGCAGTTCGATCTTGATAACCACCGGATATCCTGTGTCGGAGAAGACTTCAATCGGTGTTACAAATAAATGCTACAAGAATTGCCCTGTAATACATCTAGCACTGCTATGTTTTACAGACGTTCCCCCTACTGACAGTAACTATTAAGACGTATTGTCATCTTTTTCGTAACAGAGATGTAATTTGAATATATTGTAATCTTTATGACGGCTTTTTCAAATGTAAACATCGAATTAGTTTCTTTCCCGTAATAATTTGGAGCCCCCTCAAAGAAATAGGATTCGCTTCCGTAGAGATATTGTCGATGTTTTGAGAGCTAGAAATTGACCCTTTAAAAATAGATTGACAATATGTTATGTACGTATAGGTACTGGACTATCCGTCTACACGAAGTCATACCAGTAAACTGCGGCGCCAGAAAAGCGACTGATAATATTCAGAACTAAGATAATGTTAGCCCAGCCGGAAAACGATGTATTGTATAAAGGTCCCTGACACACATAACAAAATGTGTATTATATTCCTTTCGAACAATAATAAATATGTCCGCTATATTGTTGCGTGTATGTGCCTATAAATAGTGTACATGGATGTGTGTTAAGTACGCCTCAACGCCCTTGAGCGTATATACTCGAAGGTTAAAGCATTTGGTTACGGTATTATTTCCTACAGATATGTCTTTTCAATGGAAATTTGACTGCCATATAGTATTCCTTAATTGTCAATGTAACAATTTGTTAGAACTTAATTTTCTTTTTTTTTCTTTTGTAATATTCACGTGGAGTTAAATGTCTTAGGTTGACATTTCTACGAGACACGCCACATCACTTCACTCTTACAAAATTAAGGTATTTAATGTGCTGCACCTCTCGAAATCCAGATGGGTACATAACTTCGTCCGACCATTGTCGGACACCATGAACAGCATCCTAGTGTATACGCCAGTTGAGTGCATTTGGTCATTAGTCGCCGTAGTGTGTGCTGGTAGATGTCTGGCACACCTAGACCATGTGAAGATATAAACACAGAACTACACTGGCGTTAAAACATCAAAGATATTGTAATAACAATCCAGAGGTGATTGTAAACAAATACAAGCGTTCTGTGTTGCCATGATGTCTTCGCTGGACATACATTACAATTACATGAAACGCTAAAACGAAACTCTAAGGAAATTGTTTCATTCATGTGCATGCACCTCAGGAACAAACATAATTAGTCCACTGACAGAAAAATAAGTATTCATATAACATCATCTCAGACACAAATTCGGTAATCAAATCACTATACTTATTCAAAGTCATGGCTTCATTGCACATCTTACTATAGTACGACATATTTCATAACAACAGTCATACTCTCGTAGAAATGTTTAAATGCAAAGAATATTATGTACTGAAACAGTTGATTTATGTCAAACATTCATAAATTAGACGCATACAATCACAGATAAAATTGTCGTTTTGGACCGAATTGGAGTTAAATATACAAAGTACATGCACTAAGCATACATATAATCGCTTTTGTACCTCCAAATATAGCTTCACCGCTGTAGGATAGGTAACTTTTCACTACAGTTTACATTTCCAGTAAAACCCGAACAATCATTTGGTAATGTACAGTAATAATCTCAATTTTCTATAGTCTAATAGACCGAGGGGGTAACTCTAAGCATTGAACACGGTCAAAATCAATCGGGTCACCTCGGGACTACTTCCACTTTGCATTCGCAGGAGCAGTAATCTTGCCCAGATTCCTGGATAATGGTGATTAGTCGTCGTCAGCCTCACCACTCATCGTAAAGTGAAGAATGCGCAGAGGGCCTATTTCACACATTTTAGTAAACAATGACATTTTATCATTTGAGAGTGATAAATTACACATTTAGGAATTAATTTCAACATAATTATATGTAATTAGAATTCATAATATAGTCATGATTGTTTTAGTATTGTATCAACCGTCTATTTAAATTAATTATATTTCAACTACTTCCTGATTGTTAGGCAACGTGAAAAGACAGCAGATATAGTGTACTCAAATGTATACTATTATCTAATCAAGATATGCACTAATCTAATCAGTTATTGGAAATATTGCTAATAATCGAGCTAGGTGGTCACGTGGCTATCACGTGACAAATGTAATATGGCAGCGACAGTGAGATTGCCGCGAGGACTGTGAGCCAGTTCCGTAGGTTAGCCGAGTGGGTCAAAATACCCTTTCACGACTACTTTTACCAATAAAGCAAGTAACTATACATATTAATACATAATAAAATATGAACATATTCAAAACCAGTGGGATATGCGGAAAATGTAGCTGCTTACCCATACTTGTGTAGACACATCAAACGTACATACTTTCATGTAAAAGCACATTTGACAATGAAATATGTAAACAAACCTGTGATTGTATGCCTTTAAGGGTTAACACATTTATTTTGTGGGGGGCCGTTCTACCAAATAGAAATCTGGTGCCATTGTCCTTCCAATGTGTCCCCAAGTTTGTAAATCGTCCCCTGCAGTCTGTGGACGTTTAGAAATTGTTGTTAACATAACATAATAAAGCAATCCAAAAACGTTACTGGTCCTTAATTAAAGTTGTTGAGTATAGAAATACTATTCCACATGTTTCTCAATTATTGAACATATCTATGATCTTGACGTTGTCTTCTTTCATATCTCGGATTGTGTCGTACACTTAATTATACTTTAAAATATTAATGTATAATGATAAAATGCGTGTTATCCAACAGTCGAAATACAATGATGTGCGTACCGTAGAGTACCTTAACACTGGATGATGCATTTTACGTCATTTATATGGAAAACAGTATGTTGTAGATTCACCATACAATACATACCATATATGTTTTATTCCATAGATGCATGGTCCGCGATAAAACGGCAATGTCGACGCGGATGTACATCCATCGAGTAAGAAAACAATGATAACAGAAATATCGATATTGCGTACACGCATCACGTGCAAAGAGCGTAACATGCATCAAAGTAAATGTATATAGACACAACAGACAACTTTGTATTGACCATGTCGATACTGCTCACACGTATTACCTAAAGACAATGATATATTGGATAATTGCGTGTTGTATTTGGAACGTCTGTATCGCAAATAATCCAGTGAATTAAAGGCAAATGGTTAATTATCTGTAACATATGTATCGTTGAAGATGACAATGTCGATTGTTGTCGATGTGAATAAACAATTGTAGTGCTGAAATTAAGACGGGAAGAAATATTTGAGGTACAAAATGTTTAACTACAGTTGTCAAAAACGATTACTCATATCTGTTATTATATGCATTTTACATATAAATAATGCGGCATATGATTTGAAATGTATAGTATGTAATTCCATAGCGTGAGGAACTGAAACGTCGTAAAAATGTCTATATATTACTTTGAACAAATAGTAACTATTTTAGTGGCAATAAGTTATTTTCAATTCTTCCTAACATTAAAGAACAAATATAAATATTCCAGTCTATTTCTCATTATTGGCTGGCTTTTAGTTTTGCAAGAATTATATTCTCGTGACCTTGGATTGTCTTCTCTTCTATGAACCACAAATACTTCCCTTTCTTAGGTGATGTATTACGTCTCCAGTCAGGCTTCTAGTGTTTGACCATCCACACAGCGCACGACGTGCCTCTTGGGTATTGTCAAATACAGTGTCAAATCCTGAGAGAGAAAAAGAATAGCTAAGTGTACATATATAGGACAATGTTGAATAATAGACAGTATTTGAGCAAGCTATCATTTGTCCCATCTGCATTATATAGAATATTAATCCTAATTATAATAGTATATACATGTATATACGTACATGTACATCTACTATGTAAGCTGTGTACGATATGGACAGCTATTTTCTATATGGCTACGAAAGCCATGGGTCAATAGGAAAAGTGTGGCCGTTGAATTACTTGCATGTGATATCCTGCAATTTGTAAATTAATGAGAGTTTGGAATTTGAGTCGGGAAGCATGGCTTGTTTTGCTGTCGAGGCCAGCACCCTCTTCCGTATTACACTTGACATACCTAGGGATACATGTACTTTACCACAAATTGAGTTTTTATTTCTATCAATACGTAAGTTTTTCTTGACCCCCAGTACGACTGTGTCGTACATACAGTTGTGCGTGCTTAGGATAGCAATCGTTCTCTCTAATATTGACAATTACCATTCATCCATTCTCCGTCTAATCTTCGAACCAAGTAGTATTCATGAAGTCAACCTACTTGTATTCGATTTGTCAAGATCTGACAGCTGTTTAACTACACGTAGGACGGCTAACACTGTCAATGTGTTTGTTAGGTTATGATACGTGTCAGTTATATAAAAGCATATTTATGATATACACTATCCTATTTACAAAGCATATGCAAATGAAGGTCTAATAATCGCTCGTCCTTCCTATAGCTACTGGTTATCTTTTCTTTCCTTCACGTCTCAGCATGTGCAAAATCAATTCGTGGTGGGAGTAAACTGTTCGTTTGTTGCTTTGTACATTAAATTTGACACATCGTATCAGAGCTGGCAGGAACCGGTGCCATGTTGTTTTTTTTGCTATTGTTTTTATTTTAATAGTCGCCGCTTGCATCCATGTTGGTATCGTGAGATTCAACCATTCTTACTATAAATCCCAATAAAGTATATGTCAGTAGCCAATGTCTTGTTGTTCGGCGGTGACAAATATTGTACGGTCGAGTAGTATTGCTAAATCTCAGTATGCATATATATATATATATATAATTGTACGACTATAGCCAGTGCCTTCTGGTCTCCACTACTTATACTGTATTTTTATCAGATCGAGTCGATATGACTAAATACATTTACAATGCAGGACACAGTTTCACCGTGTCCTTCCTGTTCCATAAACATGAACGATTACGCAGAATTCCGTTGCAATGCATACAGTATGCATAATGTAAAATCCAAATGTCATTACAGGGTAGTGCATTCGTGCAATATTCAGAAAATACTCGATTAACACGGGTTTTATCATAGATGCTTGTCATTTTACTTTACTGATACTATTCCTACGTCAATATCGTTCAGTTGTCAATTAAAATAAATACTACGGATACATGGATTGGGCATCAGGAAGATAATAGTCTCGTGCACGTTGTATTAAGAGGCTTTGGATTTAACAACCATTTCAATTCGTTTAGAACGTTTTCATGAATTTATATTGCTTCTTATACTTGGTCAAAGCTAAATTCCTGACTTAAGTTTAGACAGGGAGCATATTTGCGAGTGAGATTTAATTTTAATTAATCAAACATGTGCTATTTTTAGTGTCAATACATTTGACGTTGTGGAAAGGAACGACACTTGGCTATCCTAAGCCTGCACACCTGTACGTACGACACAGACGTACTGAGAGGCAAGAGGATTGATCGTATTGGATGTGTGTGTGTGTGTGTGTGTGTGTGTGTATGTGTGTGTGTGTGTGGTGTGAGAGAGAGATATAGAAGAGAGATAGAGAGAGGGAGAGAGAGAGAGAGAGAGAGAGAGAGAAGGGGGACGTTCAGGACAAATGTATTGATCATCGTTGAACACGTATTGTGTCTGCTTATTATGTGTTATACATGCATGTACTTGACCCTTTCAAAGTGCACGTGTGTTATATGGATTTCCTATAAATGATTCGAGATGAATTGTATCAGCCAAGTCGATGAGGAAGTATCGCTGTTGTTTGTGTAATTAAGTCAAAGTTTTTTTTTCCATTAGAACTTACCAGCCAGTTACGAACCCCTTGGTATATAACTGATTTAAATACCGCAACACTATTCTGACTGGCTGATTGTAATTACGTATCTGTGGTATGGTAATTGAATGCTGCCGTCAGCTCGGACTATTATTTGAATTCACATAATTGAAAAGTGTCCTCCATATCTGAATAGGAAATAGACTTAATCTTTGCAAGAGAGTATCTTGTTATGGAACTGTGTTAATACGATGACCTGTTTATGTCCACGTGTAGAATACCGGTGTCGATATCACAATCATAGAGGAATTGGCGTGGGTATATCCATGTTGTTTTATATAACTAATTCTGCTTTTTAAATTGGTGAAACTTGTGATGGTGTACTGCAAGCAGCACTATCAGTAATGAAAGCCAGTTATATTCTTGAAATTAACTCATGCATCGTAATATATTTATCTAGCAAATAGCTACACCGTGCTACTATGATCTATGAACAGTATGCTGGTTTGTGTCTATCGACCGCCAATGCACATCGTGCAGTGGTGCTGGTAGAAAAGTGCTACTACAATGTAATGAAGCGGACTGCCCGTCGTTTCAACCGACGCCAGATTATAGCCATTGATTCAAATAGTGTAATCAAATGTATGATACTCAGAGCTATGGGGTAGAGAATTGCATGCAGGTTCTACACACATAATAAGTGATAACTAAACTATTGCTATAATAATGCAAATATTAATACAATTATTCTATGCAAAGTGTATATAACTAACATTATAAGGTGCAGAATGCAGTCCATCCCTATCACAAAACATGGGTGAATCATACAAACTGTGCACCTTGTAGACTTAGAAAATAAACACTCAGTTTCTGGATTGTCTTGTTCATATATCCCCATATCCCCAAAGCGAATATTCTGGCTATTCATTTTGTTACGTTATATAATTGTATACACAGATATATAGATGTATGTTCATACAATAGACTCCCGATAATCCACAAGGTCCCGTTTCAGGCTCAAAACGGATATGTGAATCATGAAGTAATTGTGAAGAGTTACCTCCCTTCGTAACCAAGACCGGAAGTAAGGAGTAAGGTTCGTCAGCATAAGATAAGTTACTAACCGAGGCAACATGCATGCACATACAAATAATCGTATGATTTCGTCAAAACCCAGAACGTATAATGACATTCTGGCATGAATAGTCAAGATAATGTTAGAAATTATTGCTAGAATGTTAGAAATTGGTGCGCACAAACGCCAAACGCTTAATAACCGTCTGGCAGCAATATTCAAGTATTCTCTCAGATATAATTTCCTATTTTGATGCACACGACCCCGAAATAACCTTTTTGGAATATTCAACAATGTTATTTAATAGCCTGGGATAATATAACTGCACTATTGCATGTTCATAAGTTGGATAGAAAATACCGGAACCTTGGGTAGTCTAATGACATTCTCGATAGCAAGCTTATGTGCATGGGTCGGTGTTCCAATAAAATCCACTCAGTATGGTAGTGCATGTGAAATTTTATTTAGTGCCAGCATGCCAATCAAAAATGGCCGGGTTCCCACTAAAGCCGCTCGGCGTCTGGTTTATAAGCATCCCTGTCAACCTAAGCCTTTGCGAATCATGTTCTTAATATTTAAGGCATGTAAAAGTATCCTGTCTCGTTTATTCATTTGAAGTGTGACACGTTAACGATTATTCACTAGTCAGTTGTCTTAGTAAATAAATATATGTGAAGATATAGATCTTTTGTGAGACTAGTACATTAAATTTTGTGTTACAACGAAGTGTTATTATTTTTACTTAACGAGTATTATGTAATTAATTTGCTAGCTTATTTGAAAGTGATATTATATATAAAACTATACAATTAGTGTTAAATGAATTAATGTGCAATTTGAAAGCCGTAGTGTATATATCTGTTGAATATAAAGTTAAACGGTTTCATCAATTAAATATGCACACATTTATTAATATTTATGCATTTACTTGGAACTATTTTTGTTTGCGTGCTTTAGCCCAGTTCCCAAGACATTTACCTATATTGTGTTTGTGACTGAAAATCGATATTACAACAGTTTCTACATTTATGTGATGAATATAATCTCACATTCATATATTGGCAAAAATGGCATTATGCTCGGCTGAGGCTCGCATAATATCAGTGTTGCGAACTCGTTCATAAATTCAGTAATATATGAGGTCCTCTATATACCGACACGTTCACGTGCGTGTAACATAAGACTATCGGATAGAATCTTTGGGATCTGAACATGGTATTCATAAGGTTCCCCGTACATCCCCATACCACTCATACACTAAGGTGATAATACCAAAATAATGTTATAGGTATACAACCCTTATTAAAACGGTCTCCTACACATATGTGATTTTACCTATGTCCGTTATTAGTATTACTCATATGTAATATAGAGTTATATTTGTAAGAATTCGAGCTTTCAGGCATGAACAACCACGCAGGCCCATTGATAAACAAGGATTGTTTACAAATCATGCAAAATGCTGTCTATTTCATAGTCACATTTTTGGAAGAGTACGCTGTGATTGGTCAACGGCCAGACAGTTGACAGATGGCCATACACAACTAACCAGCTAACTGCATGGACATTGAGCTGATTTATCGATAACAGATCATTTAGAGAGAAATAAATCACTGTAAGTGTTGTAGGATCACCAGTTGTTTTAGGTTTATTCAATATGAATTTGGTGTTTGAGTCACTTTAAAGTCCAATGTTTACGAATAATCACAATATGCATTTATACACAAAACAGTTACCGAGATATATGTGGGATTAGTTTTATCTACCCATCTAAAACGTAGGGTTACTTTTAATTCAAAAATTAAAGTTGTCATCCTTGAGTGTGGGTTTAGTTTTATCTACTGATATAAATATTGTTCTTCCGTTGAATGTAAAGGTAAAATATTACAGTCATTAAAGTGCAAAAAAAATCATTTACCAATTTAAAATCGAACTCCATCAGCCTATACTTCGAGGATTATACAAAATTAAAAAGTTCAGTCTTCAAGAGTTTTACATTGATACCAATCCTTTGATGGAAGCAATATAAGGATGCATACGTCTTAAGGTTTCATCAGTTCTCTGTTCCACGAAATAGCCTTGTGTGTATACGTCTGGTGAGTTTTCTTCCTCAATTGTAAAACAAAATCGCAAATTCCTGTTGACCACAGTAATGGAGAAATAGATCATCATTCCTGTTTGGGTCATTGTTCCTTTGTATATGTACGCGAGTGTTCAGTGTTTGGGTCATTGTTCCTTTGTATACGTACGCGAGTGTTCAGTGTTTTTATCGAGGCATTATTTGCAGTTAGCGTGAAAGAATTAGTACTTGGATAGACTAAACCCTCTTAATGTACAACTGATTTCTTTGATGCTATTTTTGTAACAAAAAATAACCTATTCGTCTTTCTGTAAAAGTGTTCTATTCGTGAAATTGTGTGTCTGTTAACCCAGTATACAATAGAGAGAAATTCAGACTTTGAGGATGTAACGTAACGATGTAGCATATTGCACAAATTAAGCAATAAGGACCCGTTATTTAGGAAGAATCTAAATGCAGATCTAACAGTTGGGGAAACCAGGAAATCTTGAACCTTGGATATGGGCGCTATGTAAAATGTTAACTTAATTATTGCTTTATTATAACAGACCATGAAGCGAGATTATACCTAACAGTAGCAAGAGGACTTGAAGTAAGTATATAGTCCAACGGGGCTTTCTTAATACCGGTACTATATATATACGTAATAGTACATTTGACTTTATACTTTATATACTTCATTTGTTTTATAGCGCTAATGTACCTTTATACATTTCACTTCATGCCAGTACTTTAAATGCATGCACTTTATACTTTATTTTATTTTAAGCCGTACTATACTCATATCGAGGGTGCTGAAATAGTTCGGTTCTCTTGAAAGCAAGATTGTTGCTTCACTTTCAGAAAACGTGATAAGTATTGCCCTATAATTATTCCGACACGTTGAAGTATCATAATAAAGTTAGAACGGACTACGGCTTCTTAATTCGGCTTGGCTGCGGATACTAATAGAACTTGTAGATAACATTTTAATTATCAAGCCCAAGGAAGGGGATAGTATCAAGATGTCCTTAAAACAGCAGTCGAGTGACATGCTGTCGCGTCTATTGTATACCTCTAGACATACACGTGTCCTCCAAGACCATCACAGTGCTCTACAAGAGGGACCTATAGTGTGTTTGTGACGTATAATTAGATTAGTAAATGTCAAGGTTGTCAGATATATGTATAATAAGATTTCAAAATTATTCTTAGAATTTATTCTTCGACACCTCTTTCTCTGACATATATACTGTATATGTGTGTAGAGTTTTGATTGTTTGCATTGGGGTTTTAAGTTGCTTTCAAGATTCTATCACGATTCTATCACTTATATCACGACTTGTCAGTTTAGGGCAGGAGGAAACCAGCAACATCCGTAGCGCTGAATGTTGCATTAAACCTGTGAGCATCAGCTGGTACTGACAAGACCAAGGATGATAACTGCATTGCCACTCTACAGACATCGCATCCAATCAATATCACGTCAGAAAGGTAACTTTTGCCAAACATTGATGCCGGACCCCCGGGGCGGGATTTGAACCGGGAACCTTTGGCTCCGAAGTCCAACTGTTCTATCACTGCGCTACCACCCGCCCTGAAAAATTGCCTAAGAAGGAACTTAAATACTACTTATCGAATTATGAGTGCAGATTTGCTAGTAAATCAGAAATCTTTTAACATGCATATAAATGGCATTTTAAAAAGCATAGGAATGATGATGATAAACAATCATTGTTTAAAGTAACATGTTTATTAATTTACATTTTCACCAAAAATATCAATTCTCTTTGTGTATCTATGCAATTGTACAATACATGACAATATGAAATCACTTAATTATGCATTTCAATGTAATTCGATGTGCAACGAGTACTGTCCATAGTTAGCCACATGATAACATCTCGTACAGTAATGTCTTAATGTAAGCATGGGATACCAGCAAGTTGTCATGGTTGCTGGGTAATGATGCACAGCAATGTTTCTGCTGGGATATGACAAGAACACAGATGGGAGAGGACAAAACCTCAGATGGGAGATCTCTCAAGATCTCTCAACGCCAGATGGACACATTCAATAAATAATGTAGAAAAATGTACTTCCACTGTTGAGCCTTCATCAGTGTTCATGGGGACAATCTAAAAATGATCTTACTAAACACGAAATACTGTAAAACACTTATATTTATCGGACGCAAATTCTGCGCAAACGATAAAATTGATGTATACGCGCATTTGTCAAAAACATTATTTTACAAAAAAATCCTAGTACTAGTAACATGCTCATCAGCGACTACAAATGTAAACAGTTGCAAAGGTCAATTAGCATAGGATAAAACCATATAATTAGCGATGAATAGAGCAGGACTTGGCCTCAGATACCACGAGTAGACTTCCTATTGTCAAGGTTAATATAATTAGGTGAGAAGAAATGACAGGAAATATGTTCTCAAGCTAAATACATGATACTATGATGGATAAACAGTGAAATAGGATGTTATTAGATTGCCTAATTTACTGTGCATATATAAGGAACCATTATATCCAGGTCACCAGTTTGCCGAAATCAGCAATGCTGGAAGGCGACTGTAAAAATACCAAACTTCAATCAATCAATCAATCAATCAATATCCAGGTATATTCATTTCTCTCAGAGCTTCAATATTTGCGGATTCTAATTCCGCTGAAAATGGCTTTGCGCGTATGGTGCGTAATGTAAGTCTGCGTGTAATATAAGTGTTTTACAGTATCACATTGTCACATGTCTACACATTTCAATTTAATAATAATCTCAACATTCTCAAATAAACAAGTTTAATACTTGCAATATTCCCTGACTGCATTGTCTAAACAACAAATAATACAAATATTATTTCACATGGATAAAAATAGAGACTGCAAAATAACAGAAATATATACTATATCTGAGCTAGTAAAACAGCAAACTGATTTACCATATTATTCTTGAATGTATAAAATTCACAACACTACAGATTGGTAACGTAGCATACTATATAGTAAAACTTGTTTTCCCCAATTGATTAAGTAGTTGTATATTTCCAGTATCTGGAACATAAATAACAAAATACACGTAATGGGGAGGTCATGGACTGTGCCAGACTAATCTCCATGCTGCTACTTATGTCTGGGATCGCGCTGCAGGAGTGAGAAAACAACATTAAAATAACATCTAGCATCGTGGATAAAAAAAAATGAAAACATGAAATTATGAAATGCACATATTCAAAGAACATCTGTGTCCTGGCATGTTTAGATGCACACCTGCCATTTGTTGAGAGAATAATTTTTCTTTCTGATTTTGCTTTATAAATCGGCAGATCCACTATACAAGGAATAAAATGCATTTGGCCTTAAACAATGAAAGTTTGTTGAAGAGAATCCACAATATCAATGTGGTTCCCAATTTACAACTGATGAAATTGTTCACAACAAAGTCTGAGTGTCCCGCCGTGATGAACTGTGAGGAACCTCCAGACCTGGTTAGTATTACGTGGTTTATTAACAATGTATTTACACACCATCATCGTGTTGGTGTACGCAACTTCTCTATGTGTGAATTCGTCCGACTGGCTGGGAACGGAGTTGAAACGTTGGATGCCATGTAAGGTGAGGAGGAAGGTATGGAGTTGGAGAAAGCTGCGAAATAATCTGCAGCAAATGCGATGACATCATCGGGCTTCCGTAGAAGGAGGAACTGTAGAAAGTCTGCCAGCAGTGCGCGGAGCTCTGGGTGATGTCGCATGTACACCGCATGGTCACCCTTCAACTCGTCCTGAACAACAAGCATTGGCAATCAGTGGCAACCAGTCATATCAGTGACAATCAGTTATCATCAGTGACAATCAGTAATAATCAGTGACAATCAATTAGAATTAGTAACATTCTAATAATCAGTGACAATTGGTGATAATCAGTGACATTTAGTCATAATCAGAGGCAAGATCATACTTTTTATTCTTCTAAATACCATTAATAGGTAATGAAAAATCTGAAAAAAAATCTATCCAACCTGTAAGACTGTACCGTCAATACAAAGGAGGTCTTTCCCAACAGTGCTCTGTTCTAAACATAGACTGTGTGGACATCGGAGGAGACACCTACTAGTATGCTCTCAACTCCGAGGCAGTCCAGCATAGGCCTGTTTTGGGTCTGCTAGCATAGGCCTGTTTTGGGTCTGTTTTATTGAACCGTTTAGGCCCTGTATACTTCCCTATCACGGATGAAACCCAAAGATGTCGTTTTTTTCATCATCTACATGTCAATCAAGAGATCAACGGCAATATATCACGTCCAACACTGAGAAAGAAAATCACTGTTGTCAATATTATTCTCTCTCACGGATCAACATCCACTTGTCGATAGATTAACCACAGAGACATTGTAATCTATCGTGAGCTCAATTGTTGTTCTTACGCGGTAATTTAACCAGCTCGTAGAAAAAACACTACCAATGTGAATGCATAAAATTTCTGTGAGGGGGATCTGTGCACACATAAACCTGTGACGTCACAACTTCCGGCACGGCCACCCTTTTGGGGGATAAGTCTCTATGGATAGGAAATAAATATATTTCTCGAAGACTAAAAAATCTGATAAAAATCTCACATGTCGGGGAATGATTGTTCTTTCAGAATATGCAATAACCCTGATCATGACCATTAATCCCTATGCAAGTATGATCTTGCCTCTTTAATACTGTACTGTTGACTAAACTGACCGAGGTGGTGACACTGAGACATACACAACACTGAGACATACGCAACACTGAGACATACACAACACTGAGACATACACAACACTGAGACATACGCGTACCTTCCTGTCCAGGAACTTGGAGTACAACTGCATGTCGTCTTCCCAGTTTAGTGGCTGCTTCTCAAATGTTGGCTTCGGTGGCTCATCGTCTGAAAATGTTTATTGGTGATCGTACCCTGTTAGATACATTCCTGTCTTGTATATAGAGCATATACCAACACTGAGGCCTTTGACCCGTACAGGAACAGTATGCTTCTATAAACTCACCAGGAACAGCATAGCTTTGTTAAGACTGACACCACTTTCAAATCAAATTCCTCAATTCGAATTGGGGAATTTGATTTGAATCAAACTGATCTGAGAGCATACATTCACACAGTCTCTCAAGTCGCTTTGAAATCATTCACACTCGAGCCACTTTCACGTGAAAACAGTTTAAAGTCGATATCACGTGCACGTTACCCATTCCCTCTTCTTCTCTTCTAATTCTCCCTCCCTACATCCCCCTTTCTTGTGCGCACATACAAAAATACTTACATGCACACAACATTGTTGCTGAGTGGTGTCATTATATCCCCACTAGAATTACGATGACCATATATACACACGAATATTCATACAATTTGGTTGGTGTATTCCTAGACTATAGTATTCATTAGTATGGTTGTCATGTATTCCACTTAATATGTCAGTGTGAACATGGTATATGTTTCTATAAACTCACCGGGAACAGTATGTTAATATCTGTAAACTCACTGTGAACAGTATGTTAATATCTGTAAACTCACCGGGAACAGTATGTTAACATCTGTAAACTCACCGGGAACAGTATGTTAACATCTGTTAACTCACCGGGAACAGTATGTTAACATCTGTAAACTCACCAGGAACAGTATGTTAACATCTGTAAACTCACTGTGAACAGTATGTTAACATCTGTAAACTCACCGGGAACAGTATGTTAACATCTGTTAACTCACCGGGAACAGTATGTTA
>JAUTBT010053420.1:0-15585 GCA_032361225.1 Lepetodrilus schrolli | reverse complement strand
TCAGCACAGCATTTTGGTATGTATGCATGAATGAATTGGTGCTTTACATCGCAGCGGGAATATCTCACCCATACCGACATGTACATGTAAATATCCTTCAGAACAGTACTAAATAAAACTACACTGTATTACTATGAAATAATAATGACCAGAGTGCTGTTAATCACACCAGAAACAGCCATATTTTGTACTTTAATTTGGGTGTCCCTAAATATTCGGACACGGGTCATTTTCAATTTTCGTATTTTTCTAATTATTCGTACGGCAAAAAAAATTATTATTTTATCCTGTACGAACTATTAGGGTAATTACGGTATCCAAAATCAAGAAATTTTACATTCATTCAGAAATATATTGATACTTGATGTACATATTCACTGTATCACTGACATCAGAAAGACAGAAAAGCTTGGTGAACCATTGGGGCATCTACAGAATTGAAACAACAACACAAGCAAATTTAACAGCTTTTGTTTAAATTACAAATCAAATTGTCTATAAAAAAAATGAATGTCATTTTATTTTTACCTTCAGCTTTCTGTTCTTCTGGAGAGGAGAAGAGCTCCCCAACTGCCACCTGCACAAAATGTGCTATAGGCTACTACAAGGACAACACCCTGGGTGCCTTCTCTCAGTGCACCATCTGCAATGCTGATTTCATTACAGCTGCAGAGGGCTCTACCTCCGTCATCAGTTGCAACGTCGGTAAGGAAGTCCTGTGTTATTATCCGATTAGCCGAAGAGAAATATTCCCGCAGCATTGTAAAACATTAAATCGCTCAATATTATCCGAAATGTAAGTTTTATTTTCAGACCACTGCTATGCTGTGTATTGTATAAAAAGTGTATTATTTAAAAAAGAAATACTATTTTAGTAAATATGATGTCTATCTCATCAAGTGGAGTGGGAGAGTCAATATTTTTATGAATGACTTGGTGCTTTACGTCACAGCGGGAATAATTCACCCATGCGCGACGATTTTTATGAGTGGTGCAGGCACGAGTGGAAATATGGACTCTCCAACTCCACGAAAAGAGTATGTACAGGGATCGTGCATGTACGAAAGGGCTGTGGACAAGAGAGCTTCGTGAAACGATACCCAGTTTCATTATTCCACTTTGTTGATATTTCAGCCAACTGTTTGGCTGGGTACAAGAGAGTCAACAATGTGTGTGTGGTGTGTCCTGTGGGCACCTACCAGTCAGAGAAATGGCAGTCAGACTGCACCAGCTGTGCAACTGACAAGACTACCGTGAGCAGTGGTTCAACCTCAGTCAATGACTGCATTTGTAAGTACCGTTGCTGCTTGCTGTGTAGAATCTTCAGGGAGGGAAAGAGGGTGTGTGTGTTGGAGGGGGGAGGGGGTCATATTGACCAAGGGATATTACTGTAGCTGTATGTAACTGTTGTGTTGTTCATGGTGTGTGACATGAGACAAGACGTGTGACCAGGAGAGAGGTTTATTCTCTACTGCATAACCACGTGGTCTCCGCTAGCATGTGCTCACGATGACATACTATGACATGATGTCGTCATACCATGACATAATGTCGTCATACCATGACGTAATGTCTGTAATGCAGGAAATACAAAAATATAACAGTAACAACATTGTTAAACCTGGAAGAAGTGCATTGGCAAGTGCGAACTGAGCCTTTTTGCCTGTTCCATCTTTCAGATGTCGCCATCTGCATGAAATAATATTTACTCAGAATATTTGGTGGTAGCTATATAAACAGATTTTCTTTAATAATTGTCCACAAATTCTGAATTTTTCATTTTAGTTTTTAATGTTTTTTTGTTTTGTTTTGGACATGATAACCTACCATGCCAAACTATAGCATGCTTTCAAGCTTTGATTTAGCGCATTATAAATGTACACATTATTACTATTATTATTATTATTATTATGATTATGATGATGTTATTATCATTATGTTATTATTTTGTTGTTATTATGTTGTTTTTATTATTATTATGTTGTGGTTATCTTGTTATTATGATGTTATTGTTATTATCATCATCATTATTATGTTGTTATTATTATGTTATCATTATTATGTTATTATTGTTGTTTTTAGTATGTTATTATTATTATGTTATTGTTATTATGTTATTATTGTTGTTATTATGTTATTGTTTTTCTTATTATCTTGTTATTATTATTATTGTTGTTTTTGTGTGCTGCAGTGAGCTGTGCGCCAGGCAAGGAGGACCTTGGAGGTGTGTGCATGGAGTGTAAAGTTGGCTACTACAAGGTGGAACAGAAGGCATCCGCCTGTCTCCTCTGCCCTGAGAACAAAACCACGCTTGCGGAGGGATCCACCCGTGTCCAGGACTGCAGTATTAGTATGTCCCCTAACACTACGAGAGTCGGAACTCATACGTTACCATGTAGTTACGACTTTCTTAGATCTATGCGACACACCAAGCCAGGGTCCCGTTACACAGAACGATTATAACACTACCAGAGTCGTAACTCCTATACATGGAATTATGACTACTCACTACACTATGATCATTCTGTGGAATGAGATCTTGCTTTGTATTTCCACAATGTCGTACTATACTGATTATTAGTACAGTCATTAAAAATCTACTGATGGACAGACGTGTCTTTTTACAAACCAAATGTTCATTTATATCCACAAAACTATCTGTTATGTTAAGACATGAGCTGCCATATGAACCTAGGCCAATAACAGCACTATGTATGTAGACATTATGTACACCCCCCTCATGTGAAATTGTTATCCAACTATTCCATGTTAAAGTGTTTGTGGGCACAGTTTCTTGAACTTATTTTTTTAGCAATATTTTCAACATGAAATTTATCTACAGCTAATCCATATCAAAGTCTTTTGGGGTAATGCTTCTTCCACTTATTTTCCACCAAAATTACAATTTTTACAAAGCATTAATGCTGCTTTCATTATACATCGCGAATATCGTATTACCCAGTTCACAAGTTGTTTAGAACATTTGTTTGGCGAAATATCCAGTGAGCACAACTTGTGAACTGGGGAACAGGTTTTTGACTCAATCTTCACAACTCGTGAACAAAATGATGGCAACAAGGGAAATCATTCGGAGTAACTCATGAACATAATTGCTAACTTTTCCCAACATGAGATACAAATAACTATTCATGATAGATATACTTTACTCTTGAATAGCCACTAAAATTGCAACTTAGGAAAAGGTTTACTACTGTATTTACATGTATTTATCACATAAATACATTAATATGAGTGGTGTGTTGACTGAAATTTAATCTTTAAGACGATCCCTTTTACGGTCCACACGAAAAATGCATTTCATTCATTTATTTTTCACCTGAACACTCTCCATTTGGTACAGGTGTGTTTACGAGTTGGAAAAGGTTAATTCATTATATTCACGAGTGCCAAATGAGCGCAGCATAACTGGTATGACATTCTATACTACAGTTGGATGCAATCCTGGGTACAGCCGAGTGTCGCCTAACACCTGTCAGTCATGCAACTACGGATTCTTCCAACCCAAGAAGTGGGAGACAACGTGTAGATCATGTGACTCTGGTACTACGACCTTGGCCCGCGCCTCAACGTCACCCGACCAGTGCATCTGTATGTTTTGTCCATGATATTTTAGCATCAGTCTTGGTTGTCTTCCAAGGTTATCTCCAAGCCTAATTAATGTGTTTTGTTTGTGGTTATACATGTTTGTTGTGTGTGGGTTTTGTGTGTCTGTGTGTTTGTTATGTTTGTAGGTATGCATGTTTTGTGTCTGTGTTTGTGCTTGTGCTTGTGCTTTGTGTGTGTGTGTGTGTGTGTGTGTGTGTGTGCATTTCTGCACATGTGTTTGTGTGTCTTTCAAATCTGTGTGCATGTTTGTTTGGTGTGTATGCCCAACTAAAAATAGTAAGGATTGTGAAACTATTAGTCATCAATTATTCTCATCATTACTTTTGCTACCATCGTCACTGCCACGATTACTGTGTATATTGGCATCAGTATAAACCTTTTTTGTGTGTCTCCAGTGGATTGTCCAAAAGGAGAGCAGTACAACGCCGGCACCAAGGTGTGTGACAAGTGTCCTCAGGGAACGTACCGTGACAAGAACAACCCAGAAGTCGGTCAGTGCACCATGTGTGGCGACCCCGACCGCATCACCCCAGGAGAGGGCGCCACCTCAGCATCGAAGTGCACAATTCGTACGTATATATCTTTCCACTAGCTCCACAATCGTAAAAACTTTGCGACATCTCAGGTCGGAGATATGCACTCGTACTTAAATGGTCGGTTTCCATTACACAGCACAGCTGTAATATTGCCAATTTCCAAACCAATCAAAATGCACATTACAAAATGAATTAATCCTGGTATTTTTATGATTTAAATAAATATAATTATATAGCATGGCGGGTTAAATTTCATACATACATACATACATACATACATAAATACATACATACATACATACATACATACATACATGCATGCATGCATGCATGCATGCATGCATATATATATATATATATATATATATAATTATCAATGAAATGCATAAGTATACAGATGCCTTTTTTTTTTCAAAAATGGAAATAATGAGTTGTGAAAAGCAATCAGAGGAATCTGTTTTGGTTTAATTTTCCTACAGAATTTCTGCGAACAGTATTTATTTAGAGTCGGGTAAGCCTGTGTATTTGAGGGTAGAAGCACTTTACAGCCTGCTACACTTTACACGTACATCACAGCATGCTACACTTTACATGTAAATCACAGCCTGCTACACTTTACATGTACATTACAGCCTGCTACACTTGTAAATAACTAAGAACCCCCAAACCTGGTGAGATACTCTTGTAGCATGTCCATTCTTCTTGATAATTATATCATATTTATGGCAATATTTATTATATATAATCATAGTACATCACAGCCTGCTACAATTTACACGTACATCACAGCATGCTACACTTTACATGTACATCACAGCCTGCTACACTTTACACGTACATCACAGCATGCTACACTTTACATGTACATCACAGCCTGCTACACTTTACATGCACATCACAGCCTGCTACACTTGTAAATAACTAAGAACCTGGTGAGATACTCTTGTAGCCTGTCCATTCTTCTTGATAATTATATCATATTTATGGCAATATTTATTATCATAGTAATGAAATATTGCCAAATATTTCATAAATATGATAATTATATGGAACTTTTCATCACCATAGAGAACCCACATTGACCCCAGGGTATATAATACAACAATGCCAGATATCATCCTTGGTCTGTCAGTAGCAGCTGGTGCTTGCAGGTTTACTGCAACATTCAGCCCTATGGATGTTGCAGGTTTCCTCCTGCTATAAACAGATATATGTGAAAGAATCTTGAAAGCGGCTCTAAACCCAATTTTAAAAAGTAAAAAAAACAACCAATGCTTTCACTCACACCTTGTGTATGGATTACATCGCATTATAAATGTATTTCTGATATTGGTACCATTATAGTATTCCTATTGTGCTAAATGTGTTCATTTTTACCTCAGGTAACTGCACGACTCCCGGACAGTTCCGTGATGCCACAACCAACAAGTGCCGTGACTGTCCTCCCGGGACATATCAGGACATTAAATGGCAGGACACGTGCAAAACCTGCCCCCAGGGATACACCACTCATCAAGCCAAGAGTCCATCCTCAAACAGTTGTGTCCGTGAGTAGTCTGCAGTTCATAGAGAGTAGTCGCATATGGGTGAAATATTCCCACTGCGACGTAAAACACTAATTCCTTCATTCCTTCATAGAGAGTTGGCTGTGATTCATGGAATAGACTACAGTTAATAGAATAGATCAGTTTATTGAATAGACTGTGGGTCATTGCAAGAAAATGGCATTTTATAGTGAATAGACCGCAGTTCGTAGAAAGTAATATCCTGTATATCCCGCTTGAGCAGCTGAGGGAAATAAATTTCTCAGCAGGAGTATTAACATCACTTATCTTGCTTCCATGTTAAGTTGTTTGATGTGATTGGTTCACTTGATCATAATAATATTCTGTGTATCCCTCTTGAGCAACAGATGGAAATAGGGAAATACATGCCACGTTCTGCACGCTTTTTATGAAAGTCACCCCAATGCCTGTGACTTTTTCCTGTTCAGCTATAATAGCAGTCGTGTTTGCAATAAATGAGTAGTATGCATTTCCATTAAATGTCTTAATTCTTTTCCAATCAGATGGAAACATATCAGCAAGATAAATTTGTTGTAGCACTATCAATTAAAGCAGATGTGTTTTTATGCATTACATGGGACGCATTAATCTGTACACACAAAGACCCTTCGTGATATTGCTACAGCTTATACTATACCCTGCCATGTGACCATGTTTTTATATGACATTGATATTTTATTGGTAAATTATCACCATCTCCTGCGAGTAGAAATAACAATAAATCCATACACAGGACTTTTGAAAACAACTACAACTTATGCTACCAACTTTTTAATGCAATGTAGGTGACTGTCCTGCTGGGAAGAAACAAGTTGGAGAAAGTTGTTTGGACTGCGGTATTGGTTTCTATAGAGACGGATCAACCACAAACTGCCAGAAGTGTCCCGATAACCTTGGTACAACATCAACTACTGCCAAATCTAGTGCAGAATGCAATGTCTGTAAGTGTTCCGTTCTAACATAGTGACCAACTAGCACACTTCATCATGTGTGGGTGAAAGATTCCCAATGTGACGTAAAACAATCATTCACTCACCCCATCTAGCACTGTGAGAAGGTGCTGGTGCATATAGAAGAAGTTGCACTATGCAAATCATATTTGTTTTATTTGAATTTTATTATTTGAATTTTATTGAATTTTATTTTATTTTATTTTACCTTACCTTACCTTACCTTACTCTACCTTACCTTACCTTACCTTCCTTTACCTTACCTTACTTTACCCTTTTTACTTTTACTTTTACTTTTACTTTAACTTGTGGGTCCAATGCTACCAACTTGGCCAAAGGAATAAACCCTCAAGCCAAGACCTGTAGGAGCATCTTATATAACACCCTCTACATCTACTAGTTACCCAGCAGGATTTCAAGAAGATTGAATGTTTCACGTCTTGTGATTTCAGCACCCTGTGACGCAGGCTCGTACTTTAACCAGACTTCACACAGTTGCCAGTCCTGTCCAAAGAATTCGTACCAGGAAAATAAAGCAGCCTTCAAATGTGAAGGCTGCCCAAAAGGAAAGTTCACAACTACTGTGGGAAATACAAAGGGAAGCGACTGCAAAGGTAGATATCCTACATGTTTTAGAACAAGCACTGGTGGCAGGAATAAATATTTGTGTGTAAGACCATAGTTAGTAGGGGTGCCGCGATATGCCTACCTCATAATATGATACGTATCGCGTTATTAGGCTTGCGATACTCGTTTTATAAACTTTGCAAATTCTTTTGAGCAATAACATTAAATGGATAGCTGTGAGCCTGTGTAAGTTATTTCTTTTCATGTTTAGTACAAATCTTGAAAGAAATAACATGTATGCTTGGTGAATAAAACATAATATTTAAATAAAAGTAAATAAAAGAGGAAGTGGTGGTGGTTGAGATGTGTGTGTGTGTGTGTGGGGGGGGGGGGGGGTAGTATTTAAAAGTCATTCTGATCACAAAATTATATTGATGAAACACTTTCCTGAAGACGTTTGGTCAGTCAGAATCTGTATTATTTTTGGTCAGCCAGCACATTATCTCCACATTTGATTTCAGGTTACTGCGCTGCTGGCAACACATGTTCTAAAAATGCTGAATGTGTCGATGAAGATAACGGTTACAAGTGTAATTGCCAGAGCGATTACCTCGGTGATGGATATAATTGTACACGTAAGTAATATAATTGTACACATAAATAATATCAAATTGTTCATGTAAGTAATATAAAATTGTACACGTAAGTAATAGAATTGCACACATAAGTAATATGAGAGTTGTATAGAGGATATAATTGTACACGTAAGTAATATGAAGGTTGTATGGAGGAGATGAGCATGGGAAAATATTGGCGGGAAATCCTGTCCCGGGAGCCCGGCATCAATGTTCGCGAAAGTTACATTTCTGATGCGATATTGATAGGATGCACTGACTGTAGTATGGTATCATCCTTGGTCTGTCATTACCAGCCGGTGCTCGCAGGTTTACTGCAACATTCAGAACTACGGATGTTGCGGGTTTCCTCCTGCCCGAAACTGACAATAAGTAAAATACGTGAAATAATCTTGAAAGCAGCTCTAAATTTTTATGTTTAATTTTATTTACGAAACTTAAATATGATTTAACTGACTGACTAATCAGCTAATAAGCTGAAGCAATAGACAGGCACGTAAATGAGATAAATGTTTCCGTTTTTAATTTATGTTTTTTTGTATCCCCAATTTGTAGACAAATGCGATGCTGATTACTGTTACACGAAGGGAACAGTGAAGTGTTCCCGAGATGTTCCCGGAGTGTTTTGTGAGTGTGGAGAGTTCTACACTGGACCCACATGTCAAACACGAAGAGGTGAGCTCAATGTCCTTATGGTCATGTAACCAGCAATTTTGAATCTTGAAAATGATCTAAACCACAATTCAAAAAAGCTAATTAATTAAACCAAAATTTTAATCATCAAAAAATTTTTTTTTATATCATCGATTTAGGAATGGCTGGTAGTGCAGTGGTAGATCATCAGACTTTAGAACCAAAGTTTGAATCCCAGCCCCAAAGTATCTTTTTCAAAGTAGTTGTGATAGAATGTGCAATATGTATTATAGCAATTGCAGTCATCATCATACTTGGTTCATAGGTACTACCAGCCAGTGCCTGCAGGTCTATTGCAACAATAAGCCCACCAGGTGTTGCAGGTTTCCTCATAATAAACTGACAAGCCATGATACTAGTGAAGTATTCTTGAATTTGGCCCCCACCGGTGTTAGGCATCAAATCACTCAGTCATTCACACACTGAAGTAGAGCTACCATAGTTATTGTTCAGAATGAATAAACTTGCAACTATTTCTCATACATTTCTCTGCAGATGCTCAAAGCGTGTCCAAGCAGCAGACTCTAACCATTGTGGGCATCGTGGTGGGCGTCTTGGGATTTCTGCTCCTCCTCATCCTCATTGCAGCCTGCTTCTATCGGCGGAAACGGTAAGTGGACCGGTCTCCTTTTCACAACACTCATATCTTGCGCTCATGTCGAAATATGTTTATCCAATTGGTTCAGGTGATCTTGATAACATCCTGTGTATCCTGTGTGAGCAGTTGAGAGGGAAGTACATTTCTCAGCAGGAGTATAAAAATCTTAATACCCTGTCACATGCCGCACACTTTTTATGATTATGACATTTGAAAGTAGCCCCATGTGCTGTGACATTTGCGTTTCCAGCTATTGTGATCATGTTTACAATAAGTGAGTACTGGTATGCAGTTTCAATAAGTGTAGGAAGACCCACTCTTCCGGGGGGGATACAGCATCGAACTGCCAGAACATGGTGAGTACGAATTGCTTATTTTCTTTAGTCTAATGGTAGTCGCAAGGGGTTTAAGGGTCTACACTCATTGTCTCTCCGGCCTCCCTCCTCCATAGGAGAGTCAAAGTCATCCGAGTGTTTTAGAAGTAAGTATCGAAATAGAAAGAGAACATTATTTCTCCTTATTTTCTATTTCTATGAGATACTTATACTTACGAATACTTACGATAAAACACACACCCGCCCACCTTCCTCACTGTAACACTGCGACTACCCTGCAATGTATGTTATATAAACATGCATTGCCAGGTGTCCCATTGTTTAATAATGAACTATCAGCAGTTGGGCTGGAAAATTTACCCAAAACTGCTGATGGAAAAATACCACTAAATATACACCACAGAGCACAAACGTGTATAAATATAATATATGTAAAACACAGGACACTCATCGGCGGACCGCCAGAGGAGCAGGCCAGCGTCCATGGGGTGGGGCCCATGGGGTGGGAATCAGAGATATACAGTTGGCTTGAAAGAGGGTGATGCATTATGCCCGTGCAATGTGTGACGGGGCACAACATGGTACACTGTTGGGGTCCTGTACTGGCTTAACATGGCTCTCTACTAACAGTGCAAGCTGCATTCGGGCGATTGCACCATAATACGTAATCTTGCAAGTCAAAATTTTTTGTTTTCCATACAATGCAGGAAAACGTAAGTTTGAATAGATGGCTTTATCTGGGGGAATTGCAGAACTATTCCGAGTGTGTTTTATCATAAGTATCTCATAGAAATAGAAAATAATGAGAAATAATGTTCTCCTTTTTATTCTTTTACAATCAGATTGAAAATTGTCTGCAAGGGGTGTATGTGCTTTTGTGCATCCCATCTATTGATTAATGAATTTGTGCACGTGATGATATGTACACGTGATGATAAATACATAGAGGATCTTACATGAGTGGTCATTTTTTCCAACGAGTTTAATAAATTCATTAATATCTGAACACAAATGTGAGATTCTATTTATCACATAACTGTAGAAACTATTGTAATATCGATTTTTCAGTCACAAACACTATATGTAAGCAAATGTCTTGGGAACTGGGTTAAAGCACGTGGACAAAATATAGTACCAAGTAAATGTGTAAATATTAATAAATGTGTTTGCACATTTAATTGAAGCAATCATTTAATTTCATTTTCGAGAAATTAAGTCCCAAGAAGAAGCTCTAATAGAGGTCCAAAAAGACTTTGATTTTGAATATGAATACTATTATAAAAATCTATAAATGTTATTGCACTAGTGAGAATATTTATATGTATAGCATGGGTTTATTGCTCTCCAAAACTCCTTTGTTATGTGATACAAGTTATATCTTCCTATGGTTTGTTTCAGACCAGCCGAGCCAAAGAGAGCTCACAGTGAGTACGATGACCGGGTCAGTCTGGCGCGCGGTCCGTATGACTATCCGCTGGCGTACATTCCATCCAAGGCAGGGTCAGTGGTCAGTGCCCCCAGATACATGCTGCCTCAGAATGTGGAGAAAACCTACGACAACTCACTCTATGTAGTGAATGGTAGGTTGAACAACTTTTAAAGATCCACAATTCATATCGGAGTGTACACGTATGGGGAAAATATTATATGCTTGCGATCGATATATGACGTGTAGTTGTGGATCCAGAGTACCTGGTTTATGTACTGTAATTACCCTATAATTCAGATCTTCTAATAGTTTGAACACCTAAATTAATCATCAAAAATATTATTTTAATTCAGACCCTAAATACGAACATGACCAATTTTTTTCAAATTTTAATTTTCTAATTATTTGGACACAATAATTTTTTCAAAAAGTGTTATAAATTTTTTTTTTTTAATCATTAATTTATTTACCATTTCATTTATACCTATATTTTGTATTTTAATGTCCCTAATTATACAAACACCGATCATTTTCAATTTTTTCTCTAATAATTTGAATGGCTACAAATTGAATTAATTTCTCAAATTCGAATTATTAAGGTAATTACGGTATTGGCTACAATACCCTCCTCCATTCCACCCTCCCCAACCCTCACCCCACTTCATTGGAAACTCACATAACTCTACAACAGACTGGGTGGAATGTTCATGAAGATGAACATGAATAACCCCCACCTACCCAATTCCCACCCACTTTGGTAAATAATGTGTACTGTTATCCAGGCATCAATATCCAGTGGTAGAATGTTGGACTTCATAGCCAAAAGTTCCACGTTCAAATCCTGCCCTAGGAGCCCAGCAATGTTTGTGAAAGTTACCTTTCTGACGCGATATCGATAGGATGCGCTGTCTGTACCGTGGCAATGCAGTTATCATCCAAACCATGATATAAGTGAAAAAAATCTTGAAAGCAGCTCTAAACCCCAATTTAAAAAAAACCCCATTAAATAGAAATACCAAAATGAATTAGTGTATAAGCTACACAAAATATATAAACTGAAACTATGAAAACGTAATTGGAGTAAAACAATTCAAAGCAACTTGTAATGAAAGGTCAACAAGAAAGATGTTATCACAGTTCATGTGACTGCCATCATTACAAACACACGATCTCAGTTGTCAGTCATCTTGTATGACCTTCCCATGACGTCCAACAGTCTGACTAGCCGCCTTGGCATTGGAAAGGAAGCAGCCTTGCTGATGGTTGCATAGCATCTGTTTGTCCTGTCTAGGCATAGTACCAGAAATTGACCTGGTCGTGGATGATCCCTAATGTTCTCAGTCTGGTTGTACTGTTGATGCAACCGCAAAATTGTTTATGGGTACACACTAAAGAACATTACCACATCTCTCTGTGATAATCCACTCATTATCATGCCCAAAGCTCTCTCCCTGTCACCGTTATTAAGCCATTCCATATTCACAAGTGGATATATAGCCTGTTTTGTTAATGCGTATTGACATTGCACGTAAAAACTGAAAAAAAAGTCGTATTACAAGAATTTTAGTGTGTATGTCAAATGTTGAATTTTTAACATGCTAGATTTCTGAAAACACTTTTTTCAAATAAAATGTTCCAATCAATGTTAAAATGGTATATGGTAATATGGGAACATATTTTACTGATATTTTTCAATGTGGCTACAAAGAAAAGAAAATTATGAAAATTAGTAATTGCTTTTTCAAAGTGTCTCAGTATATATATATATATATATATATATAAATAATATAATGTTATACACCTACACCTGGATCCTTCTGTTTGTCTGGTTATGTAATGTCAATTTGGAACTTTAATATTTATCATTATCGTTACATTTTATGCTTATAACAAAATAAATTCAACAATATTGTTCTCGTGCTTGGCGTGACCGCACCGTAAGAATATATACACAACATTCATCAATATTTGTTGGGTTTTTTCACCTATGAAAATAGGAAAAAATTTGAAAATATTGAAAACCAGTGGAACATGTGGAAAATGTAGCTTGTTGCCCAATATAATTGTTTTGACAAGTCAAATGTCCTTACTTTCAGGTAAATACATTTGACCATGAAATATGTCAACAAACTATGATTGTATGCCTTTAAAATATAAGCCTGTTGCATGGGCTTGCTGTGGTTAGTCGTTGATGTGTCTGTGTTGTGTTTGCCGACCTATAGGGAGATCAAACACCCAAGGACAATCACTGACTGCCCATGGCACAGTGAGAGAAATAGATTATACAAGTATCATTTGATCTCAATTTAGAGGTATGTTGGCTATTGTATTCCCCGCAATGCTAATCCCTTACTAATATGCCCTCCCTTAGTCGTTGTCAAAGACAAATGTCAATTCAAATATTTTCGAAATTTTGGCCCTCTCCACACAATTTCATCAATAAAAAAAAAATCGAAATTAAATTCCTTTGTCATTGACAAGTACCATGCTTTTCCCCTCCCAATTATAAATGTTCACAACATGTTTGAGTGAAATTGATCAAAAACATTTTGAAAAGTTTATATCTCCTCCCTTAAAAATTATACCTTCTATGCTTCAATAATAAACATGGCTTTATTTGTTTGTATTGATACCATTGTTTAACTCAACTAATGACATTTAAATTAAAGTAGTGGGAACATAATGTTTTATGAATGTTTTGTCCCTGTCAAACATTGCTGTTCTTTTTACATCACAACTGCACAAAGTTAATACTGAGGTTCTACGTATTTATTAGTATTATATTTATTTTGTATTGCCTTTATTGTTTTACATCGCTGCAGGAATATATCACCCATATGCAAAGACATCGATCTATACCACGTAGAAGTAATTACAAAAGTAGGATTTTCAAAATATGAAATTGTCACCATTATGTGAAGTTTTTAAGTTTGCTTGATGAGATGATAGATTATCATAATCATAGTTTTGAGCATTGTGTGTTTTCATATGAAGTTGTTTGTTATTTTAGCTGAATATGTTTGTCTAACAAAATTTTGTCTGTTGACTAGTAGAAATAGTTGCAAGCTAATAAACAATTTAATACCATCCAGTTTACATCCTTGTATTCTGGAATCTGTAAATAATTCCGTCTGGAATCTGTAAATAATTCCATGTCAAATACTCTAATGTCTATCGATCAATTTGGAAATTCACCTTATTATTACAAAACCAGCTTCATTCACTTTAATAATAGCCTTTTTTGTTGATACAAAACACAAATCAAGCAATCACTATCATTGGAATATTAATTGAAGCATCATAAAATATATGTATATTTAATTTTCTGTGTAATTTTTCAAGTATAAAGATTCAATGAAACATCAGAAATTTTAACTTTATATTTAATGGTTTCATTTCTTTAATTTAACATTTGTTTAAACTTTTTAAAAGATAGATTTTGGAATGAATGAAGTGTTAATGGCTGAGGGCTAGTGGTTGTTCATAGAACTAGTATGTGCAGGAATATTTAAGGTGGAGTCACACGGGTCGATCGGTTGTAATGATGCGTTGAATCTCACCGTGTGAGAGCACATGTGATGTGATTCCTAATTCCAATCAAAGGATTGCAACGACCGAAATCGCATGACTAGAACAAGTTCTACTCGTACGACCAATCAAACTAGACTCGTCGTACAAATGATCGACCCGTGTGGGCCAGCCTTAAAGTCTCTAAAGGTCCCGTCTACAACATTCGAAATACTGTGGAATGACCAATATGACAATACAGACTATGGAATGCAGTGATCCATGTGAAATATGCCATTTGGATCCGATAATGTAACCAGTTGATCAAGCCAACTCTTGATTGAGATGTTTCTGTTCACAAGCATCTAGGGCATCTGTGGTTATCTCCCGCATGGAAAATGCTAAACGTTTTGCAATTATCCTCTGCTTACTGTACCATGTTTAAATGAGCTTTTATTTTTACTTATTATTTAGGAGAGCAAGCAGTGTATTGGTTATGAAGGTAGTCATCATGTGTGGAACTCTATACTTGTGTTCTCCTGTAACAGTCTGTACTCTCTTTGGTGTGTTGGATTGTAGCAAGCATGGAAGGGTTAATTAATTTATAGAGAGCAGGTGGTAGTGCAATGGTAGAAGGTTTGGACTTCAGAGTCAAAGGCCCTGGATTCCAATCCCATCCCGGGAGCCACGGTTCAAAACACGCCCGGGAGCCCAGCATCAATGTTCACGAAAGTTACCTTTCTGATGTGATCTTGGTAGGATGCAAAGTCTGTACCATGGCAATTTGCAGTTATAATCCTTGGTCTGTCAGTACCAGCCAGTGCTGGATGGTTTCCTGGGTTGAGAGAACTCAAGCTTTGCTAATGGCTAAAGAATAATGTGGATCTATGGTACTTTGGTGTGTTCTGGGACTAGGCCGACCACAGGGTATACTAGTATGCTAGATTTGTAGATTCCTCCGTCATCTCCTGTCTTTTTGCTTCTTTTTTTTTTTAAGGAATGGTCATATGGGAACTTTATTGTGCATGCTCTGGACCAAATTGGATTTCAGATATACCTTAATGTTTGTTTCTATTTCGATACTTACTTCTAAAACACACTCGAATAGTCCCGCAATTCCCCCAGATATAGCCATCTATTCAA
>JAUTBT010053409.1:0-15586 GCA_032361225.1 Lepetodrilus schrolli | reverse complement strand
TGTCCATTCCATTTCGACACGTTCATAGCATGTCCATTTCGACACGTTCACAGCATGTCCATTTCAACACGTTCATAGCATGTCCATTCCATTTCGACACGTTCATAGCATGTCCATTTCGACACGTTCACAGCATGTCCATTTCAACACGTTCATACATTATGTCTATATCGAAAAATACCTTTCTAAATCATGAAAACTTGCTCCCACAACTTCTTAATTCCATTCACTGGTGAGATTCAATCTTGAATAAAAGTCAACCCAGGACAAATTTGAAATGTATGTTTATGCTTGAGCCGATTATACAAGTTATTGCTTGGGATTTGATGAAATGCACGTAAATTGATCTGGGCAGTTATAGATTGCAGATACAGGTAAGATTTCTGTCTCCGGTGGATCTAGAAGCCAGTATCCTATCACTGCTATTACTTCTTATCCTGTGATAATATTTCAAACTGCTAACCGTATTATCTTTCATCGACGAAAGCAAGAGAGCAAGTTTTTTTTTAAATGTACACTCAGTCAAATGATTAAATTAATATCAATGGATTAATTTTTTTATCTGTATCCTGTGTAGAGAATCTTACATCTATCACACAAAATGGCAGTTTAGAAATTTATTTCCTGGTAGAAAAGCAATTATTCTACAGTTTCCATTTTAAAGTTAATAGGCCCTTATGTACTAGAGAAGAGAAAAAAGGTTTTTCATTTGCATAACTTTCATTTAATTCTTTATTTGTTGTTTGTTGTTATTGTTTTCAGTTTATTTTAGTTCTTTGGCTTGCAATTGGGGAATTCTCTTTAGGGAGAAGAGGCATTTATCCGAGATAAAGATCTATTTTTAATATTTTCACTTTTACTTCAAGTTACACTTTCATGGCAGGAAGAAGTATGGAAGACTTAAACAGTACATCCCAGTTGTAGCTGGGAGTGATTTAAGATGGCCTAACTGGTCTTGGCCAGTGGGGTTACCCCTTTAGCTCAGTTGGTAGAACGTTGGACTCACAATCCAGCAACCTGGGTTCGAATCCCAGGATGGCCACAGTCATGAGTACCGAGTACATCTGTGGGCATAGACGGGTACTAACATTAATCTAGACAGCCATTGCACCATATCACCACATCAGAAATCAATGGAGATGAAGGAGAGCTCCCTGAGGTGGGTTTGAACTCAGGATCTCCAAATTCATAGTACGCTGTCACCACTGTGCGTGGGTGAATTTATATATATATATATATATATATAACAAGCTACATTTTCTCCATGTACTAAAAATCGCAAGATAAAAAATACATATAATATGAAAATATTGAAAACATGGGACATGTGGAAAATGCCCTAAATACTTCTATAGACAAATCAAATGTATATACTTTCAGAAAAGAAAAAAAATATTTACCATGAAATATGTCAAATCGTAATGGTACTTTAACGATGTTCCTTCAGTTTCTTTTTCTGACAGGTCTTTTTATTCATATTGGTAGATTCCTAGACATTGCCTAAATGATAAGACATCTCGAACAGGTCAATGAGTTTGTCCATTGGCATTGCCACCAATAAAAATCACTCCAAACAATAGCTTGAAACTGGCGCTGTCTCTTTCTTTGATTAATGTCAATATCGACACTGTCAAAAGTGTCTGACAGTCCTTTAATGCATTTAAGGCAAGATAATATTTGTCACTTCGAGTCATCTGCATGTGCTCGATTTTTGCAGCGCTGGATGGAACTTAAAATTTGGCTGGTCATGATGGATTTTTTATTGGATATTTTGGATTGGGGTTTTAGGTCGCTTTCAAGATTCTTTCACTTATATCACGACTTGTCAGTTTAGGGCAGGAGGAAACCCGCAACATCCGTAGCACTGAATGTTGCAGTAAACCTGCGAGCACCAGCTGGTACTGACAAGACCAAGGATGATAACTGCATTGCCACTCTACAGATATCGCATCGTATCAATATCGTGTCAGAAAGGTAACTTTCGCGAACATTGATGTCGGGGCCCCCAGGGCGGGATTTGAACGAGGAACCAGCGCTCCGAAGTCCAACTGTTCTACCACTGCGCTACCACCCGCCCCTGGTCATGATGGAAGATGCCAAACCCATTAACAGGAACATTAACATGTTCATATCATAGTGTGTATCATAGTCATCACTGCAACCGATGAAGCTCTAAGTATCGTTTCACTAAGACTAGAGACCATAGAGCTCTAGCAACTATCAGTGAGACAGATGCCGTAATTACTCTAATAATTTGAACAGAAGATAATAATTATATTTGTAGATGTCCAATTTATTAGAAAAACACGAAAATTAAAAATGATCTGTATTAGGGACAACCAAATTAAAGTACAAAATATGGGTGAAAATGAAAGGGTAAATAAACAAAGGATTTAAATAAATAAATACATTATAGATAAATACATAAATTGTCCTTAATTGTCTTTTTATCGTGTTCGAATAATGATAACATTGTGATTTAAAAATCGTATTTTTAGGGGTCAGAAAGAAAATAAATGTTGCCGATTAATTTAGGTGTTCAAACTATTAGAGGGTTCAAATTATTAGCGTATTTACGGTAGAGAGATACAAGTGTGCTATGGTTTCTTAGAGGATACAAGAGCATCACGAAGCAATAACCTGGTCTTCATCACGAATGTAGTGCTGCAAGTGTTCGAACATGAGTGACAGTCGATGTCAATCAATACATCAAGAAACTACCCACAATTTGCTAGAGACTAACACAAAAGGAAAATAATTCTTGGATAAATGTTACTATCATGTTTAGATATGATGACAACTGAATATAATGCTAAAAACAAGCCTAAGGGCAAGCCAGGGGCAAGCCAAGTGTCAAGCCATGTGTCAAGCCAAGTGGCAAGGTGTATCGATTCTTTAAATACAGAAAAAGAAATTGATGTCTTCAGACTCTTGATATATTCAAGTTTCAAAGTTAAACATGCATATTTTTCATATGAAGACAAAGTAACAGCAATGTATTCATGGTATTGATGGATCTAATCTGAAAGCTTGTTGAAAATGGTACTGTCAAAACCATTGTACATTGTAGATTGAGATCTGGATAAGCTTGTCTCTCCATTTTTTAAAATATTAACACTATTGATTACAATCAATCTCACTTTATTGTACATTCATCACAATAAACCTGGCAGTTTACATTCAGCGATCCTGACATGATTAACAATCATTCATAACTGGCTAGCTATTGATCTTGTGATTTTTAAAGAATATTTTATTCACGATCTATTTTTCCCACCTAGTACAATAAACAAAATAATTTTCAATATTAACATTAATTTAAACTGTTCTAACTTCACATAATTCAATATTTAAAATAAAATTAAAATATGGTTTAGCAGAATTCATTAATGAAACATTTTTCTATTTTCCAAATGATAATTACAGAAAACAGTTTCCATGAATCAGAAAAGAAAGCCAGGATTGAACAACAATGACAGATCATGAAAATCTAGTCTCGGCCAATCCAAGGCTATCAAATGATGGAGACTTTATGACAGAGATATTGTTCCAAGCAGATCTACCTAGACTGACAGTGGGACACGGTGCAAGTACACTACTACATAACCTTTGCTGTGGAACACTACATGTTTAGAACGAACTAAACCTTACTGTCAAACTACATATTTAAGACAAGTAACCCTATACTGTGGAATACTACATGTTTAGAACAGCATTACTACAGGAATACTACATTTTTAGAACAAACTAAGCCTTACTGTAGAACACTACATGTTTAGGATGGCATAACCTGTTCTGTGGAACACTACATGTTTAGGACAAACTAAGCCTTATTGTGGAACACTAAATGTTTTGAACAACATAACACTTACTATCAAACACTACATGTTTAGGACTGCATAACCTTAACTGGGGAACACTACATGTTTATGCCAACATAACCATTACTGTTGAACACTACATGTTTAGGAAAACATAAATCTTACTGTGGAACACTACATATTTAAGACAAGATAACCATCACAGTCGAACACTACATGTTTAGGACTGCATAGCAATTACTGTTGACCACTTCATCTTGAGGATGACATAACCTTTACTATGGAACACTACATGTTTAGGGACGACATAATCCTGACTATAGACACGACCGAATCATCCGACCGAGTTCTCATTCACCTCTACATCATCTGATCTTCATGACACGGAAATCCCCCGAATGTGTTTATTTTTCGGGGCAGAGTGAACCAAAGGAGATCAATACAGCCAATGGTGACACTGTAACCCTGTGAGGTTTGGTCAACTCAAAGTCAAACATTTGCTTGTCTCACAGATCAAACTGCTGTGCCTCTTTAATGATGCCTAAGCGACTCTGAAATCACAGATGATGTCCGCAAAACGACTTTGTCTTCAAACATTGCCCATCATCTATTAACTCTACCATGTCTCCTGGAGTTGAAAGTCTAAACTTGTTGTAAACAGTAATGTTACTAAAGATGTCAGCTTACGGTGAATTAAAGTGAAAACAATAACTGGTGACAGAAATTAATGAAAATATGTTTTACTTTTAAATATCTTTCAGGAAAACCCTGTCTAAAGATCCATTATCATTCTTTGGCCATTATTACCATGATTCAAGTCATGTGACAATGGCTAATTCTGAGGATATGTTGGTAAAGGATGACATTTAACTTTCCATGTGCTGCGGGCATCCTGAATTGTTTTACGTAATATTACACAATTTAACCCTCTCCCTGCTGGATTAGGCACACACAATGCTCTTTAGGGAATCTCCAGTTGCATCCAGCATGGAGAGAGTTAATACTCGTGTTCTTCCTCAATAAATAATAAAACTAGAATAATAAAACAAAAAACAAAAACAAACAAACTAATACTACACTACCATCAAAATTTAAAGAAAAGATAGTATTGATATGTTAATATTGTAGTGAAAATTACAGTTCAACAGGTCCTTTAAATTTAATAATGTTCATTTGTTTTATGAGGCCAGGAAAGTACTAGTGAATGTACTGGGTTTTGTTGATTAGCAGTTGGAAGATAAACTTTTGCTTGTCCGGGCGAGTTGTTATGAAGTAAAAGCTTTTAACTCATTCTAAGAGTTGTTGTCAATCTCCTATCGAAGAACTTTCACAACATTGGTGTCAGAAGTGGGATAGGAGATTGATGAAGTTTGGCATAGGTTGCAAGTTTAATTTTGAAGAATATTCAATGCACAGTGAGAGTGCAATCGGGTGAGAGCATTCCAATTTTTCATTTAGATTTGTTTGTATTAAATCATTATAGAATCTATCATCAGAATAGAATTAGGCCCAATTCCCGTTGAAGTTGTAACGGCAAAATTATAAAACAATGTAAAATAAGGTCACGTCAATCTACTTCGTTATTGTGCAATGTTTGGTGCGCGACCTCTACTTATTAGTGATGTTCGGCACTGATTTCGGTTAGATCAGGCCTCGAGATTCTTAAACCTTTTTGAGTATGATTTCATGCTCAACTCAAAGTTTTGTTCACAAATCCCCATGTTTGAGCATGAGCTTGAGCATGAAATCGTACTAAAAAAGTATCGTAATCTCGGGGCCAGATCTCTTTGTATTAAATCCTTATAGAACCTATATCAGAATAACATTAGGCCCAATTTCCATTGAAATTTTAATGGCAAAAGTTTAATAAAAGTTTTATAGGAGTTTAATAGAACAATGCAATGGTCACATCCATTGATATCAACATTGCTAACCTTTGGGGCGAATTTGTTTTGGAGCACAGTAGCAGCACCGTAGCAACACAATGGTCAATCAACATCAATTTTGCATTAAAATAGTTCAGCTTTTTCTTAATTGTCGGTTGACTTAAATAACTATTTAGGATTTCGAGCAACAACACTCTGTTCACTGACAATGAGGCTGAATTAAAGGAATCCTAGAAATAACTAATTCCATCCAGGTTTGGCACTGGTTCGCACTCTTGTGATAATATTACTGGGCATGTTTGTTGAGGAGCACTGTAGCAACAAAACGTTCAAGGAACGTCAATTTTGCATAAAGATAGTTCATGCTTGTGTCTTAGTCGTCGGTTGACGTAATTCAATTAATAACTATTTAGGTTTTCGAACAGCACTCTCTTCACCGAGAATGAGTCTGAATTAAGGGAATCCAAGGAATAACTAATTTTCAGTATTAAAAAAGAAAAAAAGAAGAAATAGTGGTCCGAAGAAGTGGAGAGTCTGCCGAGAGCATAAATTGTACTCAAAATGGAAGAACAACAAACCACCAATGATGTCCCAGGTAGTTTGTTGAAATCATCATCAAGGGGTGATATGCTTATTACCAACAGTGAGAATAGCCTTCTCATAAATACCATGAAGGACATTGCAGTACTACTGCAAGAGACTAGGGAAGATAACAGAGAACTTAAGATATTATTTCTGGAACAAAGCAGGAAGTTCTAGAGTAGACCATGTGCCAAATGGGATAGAACGAATGGCAGTAGTCGACACTGGAGCAGATGCCACTATCATATCCCACAAACTGCCCGAATCCTTGGAATCCAACCTGGAACAGAACATGTGAAACTTCTGAATGCAGAGTCGGACACATCAATGGCAGCAACTGGAGGGAGTCACTGTGGCCATACAGCTAGGTGAAGACTATTGGAAATGGCCAGCATACATAGCTCCAATACGAGATGATCTTTTGGGAATGGACTTGTTAAGAGTGTGGATGCTAAGATCGTAGCCAAACAAGGAGATCTTATGATCAATGGCAAATGGATACAGGGCATGAATGCTGTCAGAGGGAAGCAAAATGGAATGCGTTGGGTTGAGCTTACGCAAGACCAATTGATACCACCAAATAGCAAAGCAATAGTAATGGGACGGATAAAACATCCCAGTGACAAATCCCTGGGGGTACTTGATCCCTCATCTCTACCTGATGGCATTCATACAGGCTCCACTGCAACAATGATGTCGGAAAAGATACCAATGCGAGGAATAACTCTCTCGGAGACTACTTCTCATTTAGAGAAAGGAATGGTCCTAGGAAAGATGGTGGAGGTTGAAAAGGAATTGGAAGATGTAGATCTCAGAGGGACCAACAACGAGTACATAGAGCTCTCTGATGACATACCGGAACATGTAAAACCCCTCTGGATGGGAGCCAAAGAAAAATTGAAGGCATGTAAGTTGGAGACCATTCCGAAATGGGTTCATCGTTGACAGCAAACCCTTCTAAACAAGGATATCTCTGAAGATGCAGATACTGATCGTTCCTACTGTACCTGGTGGTACTGAAGAAGCTGGGTCACTGAGACCTAGAGTGTTGAAGCAGATTAAGGAAATACAGATTCTTCATAGTCATGGATCACTGAGACCTGGGCAGTCTACACAAATACCAATGGCTTCTGGACAGAAGACAAGATCTGGACAAGTGCTACCACCATCGCGATTTAGTTCTTAACGGATATCCTTCGGTGACGAAGGTGGCTAAAGGAAGGGCTGTGTAATGAAAATTACAGTTCAACAGATGTCCTTAATATAATGTTCATTTCTTTTATGTGGCGAGGAAAGTACTAGCGAATGTATGGGATTTTGTAGATTAGCATAAACTTTTGCTTGTCCGGTCGAGTTGTTCCCGAAATAAAAGCGTTTAACTCATTCTAAGTGTTGTTGTCAATCTCCTATCAAAGAACCTTCACAACAATATTGATTTGAAATGCTGACATAAAGTGGTATATCTCGACACTAAGTCAAGTAAATGTAATGAAATTTATCAGGCATGCGAGAAAATGTATGCGCAATATTACACTGCACATGCTGGCATGTGTCTCTTTGGGTTGTGTAACGACGATATTTATAAGTTGCCTCTCTTTGAACGTTAAAAATGTATCATAATTATGCGTTCCCGTATTTCTTGACGGTAGTATATTATGATATTCTCCAGACAAATCACTCATAAGCGTTCAGTTATATCTTCAGTGCATTCATTACATCTATTGTTATTTAACAACGCTTTATCCCGTTTTAGATGTTCAAGTAATCAAATATTAATTATAAAAGTCTTAGAAGTTGGTCAAGAAATTAACTTTTGCAGATATTGTACAAACTTTCAATTTGACTACATTGAAAACGAATATCAACTTTGTATATCAAAGGAATATTTATGTCATGTTTTACTGAGCATAAAGTCAAATTATAACGATATAAGTTAACATGCTAAGGTTAGTATCACATCCATTGTCATCTATTTCATAACGTTCTCCAATGACCATTGCACCATTAAAATCAACACTACACGGTTTTGTTGATTGCACTATACATAAGCTCGTAATAAAAAATACATTGACATTATAATTTAGTGTCACCAATTGCAAAACTCATATTTAATCGAGTTATATGATTGTGTTTATTTGTATTATAGTTGAACGTACATGCATAGCTAAGTATATTTTGTAGCTTGGTATATCCTGTCTTGTGGTACAAGCGTGATAAACTTTAATAATAGAAATGGCAATAATAATAATAATAGAATCAGTTTTATAACGCATAGTTCCATGAATAATGCATGCTAAAAGCGTACAATATATTGAACATTACGATAGACGTGTAGTTTTACAATGAAATATTCATCTTTCATCAATGTAGTTTGTTTGGACACATGTAACCTGGAATATTCTTACTCGTCATGAAAAATAGTCGCCATATTGGGGTGAACATTATATATAGACCTATCCCCGTGGACATCCTTTTTAAAAAATACCTCTTATGTACTTAGCTAGGCTTAAAGTTCAATGTGACCTGAACATAACTTGGGGTAAATTTGAGCTTATAATTGCAATTTTTCATTTTTTAAATATTGTATAAGGTAAAGAATATTAACATTGATATAAAGTAATACATAACTTTATAAATACATATTTGAGATTGTTAAAAAAAATATGTACAAGAGATTCATAAGCGAAACCTAGTTAGTAAAGATTATCAGTCATACTATTTCACATTAACTGACATTTTCTTTCTAACTAACAAAAATATTTATAATTTGTAAAGTCCATGTGTATTGATTTGAACATGTTTAGAAACGCTAACAGTCTTTCTTTGTGTCTAATTTGCGAGAGGACTTAGATAAGTGTTTCGCTTTTGTCTGATCCTGTTGAATTTGTGTCAATAAAATATGTTGAAATGAAAATCAATCAAATTGTCAAATGAAAAGTGTCTGATCTGGTTTTGCAAATATCAGTGGACAGATTTCTACTTAACACAATAAATAGATATGCTATGGAAAATCTTTCTTCCAAAGTTCAAAACATGGTTTGAGGAATCTGGTGCCATTATTTCTCCCAAAGCGTATCTGTAGGTCCTTGAATACCACCTGGAGCCTGTAGGCGTTTGGCAATTCTTCGCCGTTAAAATAAAATAAATCTAATTTCATATCTCCAAAAAGGCTACTGATCTTTAATTAATTTTGTTGGGTATACATATCGTTTCAAATGGATAAACAAATGAAAACAAATTATTTCTCATCGCTAAATAGATCAATATACGGCAAGCGTTCTACTTCCGGATGTTTGAGATATCGTTGTGTATTGGAATGCGTATTAATCTGTGGGAAAATACGATAACCTTTCATGAACTTAACCTTTCATGAACTGCAACAATAATCGAACGGAATATTTCGTTCCAATAATGCTATAATATATGTGCTCGATATATAATTGAGTAATATGAAGTAGTACAAATGCGCACCAGAAACATTTGACCACAACATTTAGTTCCGATATCTTCGTAGGTGATAAATCCACCCAATAATGATATAGCTAATGATTTGTGTACAGATGCACTGAGTGCCATACACATGAAGCTAATAATACATGAAATTAACATTAAAAAATTATACGCTCATATATGTCTACGTATACTACAACTTACGTAATAATTCTTTTTATAATTCCGGCGATCATTATTTTCTTGAAGTTTGACTAGCATACCGTATAATTTTCTGCATATCCGCATCCAAATTATATTAGAGTGTTTATATAAATTCAACATACAGAACACAAGTACTATAGTCGTATTCATATAAATAGAGCCCGTGGTTTTTTTACAATTGATAAATGACACAGGTGGCAGAGCCGAATTTGCTTTATGTATTCGTGAAAACGGACCAAATCCCCAGTAGATTCTGGTTATGTACCTTCCTCAGCATGTGCAATGGCGCACTGATTTTAACATTTCCACTATATAATTTTCATTGTTGCTGTTTTGGTTACTACGTCGCGAAATCATTAGCATATTACCTATGTGCATCTGGGAACTTGGAAGATTTCGACCGGGTCACTATACTCTGTATCCAAAATCGCTTGCACCTTTAGCTGTTATACATATTAGAACATAAAATAGTATATATATAATTCGACGTACAATATCAGTACAATATCAGAATGAATACAAATGCTATACTCACAAATCAACGTACTAACAGAAATATCACAATACTATTGTAAAATAGGTATTTCATCCCCCTCCCCACTACCAGCATCTCTCTCTCTCTCTCTCTCTCTCTTCTCTTCTCTCCTTCTCTCTCTCTCTCTCTCTCGTATATCTCTTTATCTGTACATACGCGCGTGCGCGCTCATACAAACACACACACGCACGCACATCTCATCAACCATCATGGATACTCGTTACACAATCAATATCCGGAGATGTGATTTCTAAGTTCCTGGATGTTGTCCTAAGCTTCCATCCTCTTCCAGTTATATTTGCTCTCATATTTTCACTTGTTTGTTTGTAAAACAATATTCAGGCGAATGTTCATCTTCATTAATTCGTGCGATCATCCCCAGCTGACCGTCGTCGATTATTTCCTATGAAACCCTCATCCAGTTGGCTAATTACCGCGCTGGGATCAAACCCGGAACGTTAATTGATCCCAGGTAAAAGTGTTCAACATACACCCCCCACCTCCCTTTCCCTCCACCCTTCCATTGAATCCCGGCACGATCATTAACTTATGAGAAAGGCAGGATGGCTGCAGAGTGGCCAATTCTTGAGTGTTTTCACGGAATCGCGGGCAACACCCGTAATCGATAAGGGTGACTTATTAGTCGCAGGAAATTAACAATGGAAACGACAGGTAAGATGCCTGTCATCAATGAGAAGACCAAAGGCTGCTTTTTTTCTCAGGTGTGCTGGTATTGTCTGTCAACCCAGAGAGCGGAGACCGTTATTTGATGGCAAATATTTGCACGGTCTTGAAGAACGGCAGTAGATTCACTGATATTTGCGTCGCATTCAATGTTGATTCCACTTGGTAGAAATGCGAACCTGCGTCATACTCGGTTACTATATATACCTTTGAAAAATGTTAATTAATAGAATCCAAGTTTACAATATTTGAAGTTATATCTTCATATTTCAGTATGTAGAAGCATACATGATAAATACCATCGAACAACATATCATTTAATTTTCACATTTGTATTCTTCCTTTATACAATTTTCCTTTATAAATATCAAGCCATTTTTTTTAGCGATTTACTTCACTTATTTTCGAAGATAAAATCTGTTTCGAATACCGTTCGAATTTAAACCCTCAAATTTGTATTGTTCATGTGAACGGCGGTATAGCACGTTGCGTGATTGGTAAGAAAAAAGTATTCATTAGTGTCAATGTAGAACTATTCATGAACAGCGTGGCAATAATTACTTATGAAGGGCAATGTTGAATTACTCACACATGGCAATATACAACTATTAATTACTGGAAATATATTACTACTAGAACTAGCTATGAACAGCAATATGGAAACTACAAATGAAAGGCAATAATAGTTTCACTTCAGAGTTTGTTAACGTTTCAAGTATATTATATTTGAACATCCTAATTTGCATGATTTTAATCTTTTTGGGACTATCTTTTTATACAATTTTGACCTGTGTGCTGTTGAACAAGTTTGATTTGTTTATTAGACACAAAAATAAATATAGAGAAAATAATATTACATATGGCATGTATGTAGTTCCTCGTAATGGTTAGTAAGAAAAAGCTAAATAGATAGCATCACGTACGAATATAACAGTAATAATAATAATAATAATAATAATAATGTGTATTTACATCGTGGTAGATTCCATGCACAAGGTACGTGGCCAAAACGCGATTATTATTATTATTACTATTATTATTATTATTATTATTATTACCCCCGTCAAATGGATCAGTGTAATTATTTTACTAAAACAATTTTAGGAACCGATGGAAATCTATATTGGATAATTCTAATATTTGTTCTTCCCCAACATGAACTAACAGTAAATATGGTGTACTCGCTTTATTTTTCTTTCCTCTTTTTTCTTTGTTTTAAATATGTTTATTTTATATTTTGTGTATGGGTGTGTGTGTGTGTGTGTGTGTGTGTGTGTGTGTGTGTGTGTGTGTGTGTGTGTGTGTGTGTGTGTGTGTGTGTGTGTAGCAGGCCCAGCTTTTATTTTATATTTGTTTTCTTTTGTTGATATTCTATTGCTATTTTAATGCATATGATAGTTCGTTGGCGTTTGCGGTCCTCTGTTTGACTTGGCCACAGTAAATATATATCCTTTTCAAGCATGTTCAAGAATGTATTAATAATGTGGTTTAACTCATCGATCCTTATTCTACAATCATAAGTTGTTACCCTATTCAAACAGTCGGAATAAATAGTTACCACCATAACCTTCCCAAAATTTTCATAACTAAAACATGTGCTTCTCAAATAGTTTAATGATTATTCGTGTTTTATTAACTCATTATTCCAGTGCTACTAAAATCTAGTTATCTATGCACTAATTATATCTACACTGTTAGTGACTTTAACACAGCGTACTGGTCAACTGTTGTGTAATGTATTGGTATCTATATTGTACATCTCACCATTCAACCTTGCCATATCGTGCTGATAAATATTCTTGTATTAAATGTATTCACTTTACTCTTGTACCATCATGTGTGGAGAAAGAGAATAAACAAACGTGAAATAACTAGTTATCTAGTCTAGTTATCTAGTTATCTAGTTAACTAGTTATCTAGAGTCTAGTTATCAATACACACCTATTATATATGCGAACTGAATGTTCTCAGTGCGTAAATTATTGATCAATTTAAAGCGATTTTAACCGAGGTATTATGCGTTTAAATCGTAAATTAGGCCACTTTGCAAAGTCGTTCAAATATGAAAGCTTGCAGTAAAGTTCATCTAAAGGATCCATCGTCCTAGTAGACCAGGTCTCGGTGCACCCATAGCCGTCAATTAGTAACATCACACAATAGCTCGGGATGTAGAAGGTAAGAGACGAGGAGTCGATAGGGACAAAGCAGAGAATCGAACCCGACCCGAGGGGCGAGATCGAGCCTGTTAGCCCGGTGAGTGTACACCCAACCCTCATCGATCACCTCACGTCGTATCACTCTTCAGGCAGCAAGAAGTCCGACGAGAAGTCATCAGTTTGCCTTCAATGGTTCTTCAAGTGACGAAGGGAACGGTGCCGACCTTAATTTGTTCCCGTGGACAATAGCATTCCGCAACAGGGGATCCGTTATGCCCGTACTCCTCATCTTTGTTCCTCACCCCCCGGCCCCTCGCTCGTCCCCCATTTCCACGCGAGCGGTCTGTCACTTGTTCTCCACGTGGAAGCGTACTTGTCACATACCAATCGATTCTCCCGTAGGACGATAATGAAATGAATCGTCTCTAGAAAAAGCTTACGGAGATGCTTTTAATTCCCAGTCGTGATGTCTTTGAAGTCCTGGGAACATTTCTTGGCCTCACCGGCTGTTTGGCCCGTCGAAAAATGGAAATGTATGAAAAATTGATAACTGAGTATTTGGAAGAAAAGGAGCATCCATTGACTTCAATGTGCGGCCTTCTCTCCACGAAAGCGATGCATTTAGCCAACCATGCGCTCGATACCCCCATACAGGAGCCCGTCAAGCTATCCGGCTCAAGAGCTCCACCAATACGCTATGTTTAGCTTCCAATTAACAAGGAGTTCTCCTTCAATATCGGACTTAGTGATGCGAAACGCCAAAGCGAGGAGAAGAAGAAGACCTACGGCGAAAGTCAATAAAGGAGTACACTTGTCTTTGAATGTAACAAATGTTATGTGTATTCATATAAAAGGCAACTCGGAATACGATCATAATCTCTGGCGGGATATTGATATTGATATTATTGGCGAGATGTGTATATGTCTTTTGTGGATTAAAGTACATGATAGGACTCATTGATAATTTACATACGTATTGATTTCATTGTTTTTAATACAGAAAATATCAATAAATACATATTTTGAAACTGTACTTTGAGTGACTGTTACATGTGTCATATATTTATAATAATTTATTAGCAAAGTTGAGTATGCAGTTCTCAAGACTATTAACAATAATCCATATACTTTCTTTGAGTACAATTGCATAAACTGAATAATGCTAAGAAGACTTAAGTACACGTATATCTTAAAACAACATTTCTAGTATAGACACTACATATATTCAAGTTTAATATTGTTTGACGAAATTTGTTCGTACTAAGTACCATTGCACTGCACTATTAAAGGCATACATTCACAGATTAAGTTTTCGTTTTGGACCGAATTGGAGTTTAAAATGCAAAGTACATGCAATTAGCATATATTAAATTGCTTTTGTATCTCCAAATATGTTTTCACCGCTGTAGGATAGGTAAAATTCCATTGCAGTGAACATTTCCGGTAAAACGCAAATATTCAGTTGGTAATGTAATGTAATATTTCAATTTTCTGTAGTCTAATAGACTAAAGAGGATAACTCTAATAATTTAACACGGTCAAAATTAATACTGGTACCAATAAATCTACGTAGCTAAACAAAATCTTTTTAAAAATACAATATGAAATTATTGAAAACCAGTGGGATGTGCGGAAAATGTAGCTGTTTACCCAATATACTTGTGTAGATACATCAAATGTACATACTTTCATGTAAATATACGTTTGACCATGAAATATGTAAACAAACCCGTGATTGTATTCCTTTAAGCAAGATCGATGTATATATGATATGTTTTAAAGAAAAGTTCGTAATGAAAATAGACACATTCAAGCAACCATGCGATTTTACAAAAGGAGTTAATTTCATTAGAAGATTTTCGTACGATGTTTGACATTGACGGCCATTGGAACACAAAACAGGTTTTTCGATATGCATTTTCTTTCTTTCTCTCAACATTCTGTTCTGTTTTCGATCAGGTGACCGGCTACTAGACATCCCATGTCGGGTGTGCGGAGACAGAAGTTCCGGAAAACATTATGGCATCTATAGCTGTGATGGTAAGGAAGAACCCTACACCTCATAGAATTCCTATGTGTATATAATACCTTGCTAATAATGATTGTCACCCTCGATGTCACTTTCTAATACCACTCCAGATACGATTATATTATGTACCAGGCCCCCGTTTCACAACGGCCTCCTAACTACTTAGGAGCTCCTAAACCAGTCCTAAGAGTTGTCACCTCGTAACAAGTGTTTCACGACGACGTCACAAGTCGTATCCC
>JAUTBT010053398.1:0-15588 GCA_032361225.1 Lepetodrilus schrolli | reverse complement strand
GTTAATTAGTTCACCGTCACGTATGGGTGAAAGATTCCCGCTGTGACGTAAAACAAAAATTCACTCACTCACACTCAATCCGAGTCCAGAGACATGCCTATTTCTGGACATTGAATGAGACCTACAAGTGACTTGCAATTCCCTAATGATGCATTGAGAACCGTCTGGAATTACAGCTATAGTTATCCCTGTAGTACAGCTGGATCTAACGGAATGTCCTCCGATATTGATTCCCACTTGGCTATCAGAAGTGGCAACAACCAAAACTGGGAGATATTTGCTGACTAGCTCTGATCTCACCCAAATCTTTCAGCCGTTCTTTGTCTAGTCTTCTAATTGTGACATCACTGTGTGCATCACAAACAACGCAATAATTAATCTGAGCGTAGTATTATTTGACTGTAGGTTACAGACAGATAGGAAATATTGTCCCAAATGGACTGTGTTAATGATTTGTGAATATTTCAGGTTATAGCAAATAGTTGATGTCTTCTTTCATTTTTGTAGTCACTCCTTAAATATAGTCAGTTGTCAAGGTTAATAGCCTGTTTGGTCAAACTTGGAAAAAGATGTTGGTATGTTGAATTTCAAACATGACGACGTCTTTCTTTCACTGTTTGGAATGTTGACGCAAATTTTTTGAGATATGGGTCTGAAAAATTTATATTTGATCACGGTTGAATGTTTTTGGTTGAGTCTTATGTATGTTTATAGAATATGTTTACAATCAATGGATTTGTGTCAAACACACAGGGATTATACTGTGCCTGTGTTGTTTTCATTCTGGGTCTGTTGTACTTGGCATATGCCATTATCAGATGTGTTCTATTTGTAGCCATGGTTAAATTCCACTTCCCACCTGATCTAGCATCACCTAACATCATACACACAACAGACATATTATCTGTAATCAGGGTTTTCCTTGACATGCAAAACCTGCAATCTTGAAGCAAATGATCCCTAAAATTTATTGTAGAAGGTAAAACATTATGCAAGACCTATAGTATAAATGGCAATGAAAGTTATGTTGATTCCCTCGTCTACAACAGTGCAAGCCTAGAGAAAACCATGTGTAACTATTCCAGTTCATGTCTTTATCAAAACAAGTTAAGATTTATATTATGAAACCAAACACACTACTAAACTTTGAATCAATAACTGTGAAAACTGTTGACTAAATATGTTTTATTTTATTCACTAGTGACCAAAGATGTTTACTTAGACAGATTTAAATGGAAATTGAACACATTATTTTGCAATTATCTATTCAATCTGATTTGTTAAGCTCTTGTTCAAATGCAATACATATTGTAACATAATGAGTCACACATGTTTGCTTTCATGCCAACTATTTCATTCAGATATTCCATCCATACTTTATCACCTTGTACATACTCCCACAAAACAATTTTCTCATAGCCGGCATATTCCTGGGATATACAGCCTCATAACCAATGTCTGTATTCACATGTGGCTTGTATTGATATTTTTGGAATAGGACTATTTGTCCACGGTTGATTTATATGTCTACGGTTTTAATATGTTTGACGAATAAATTCGTGGCACATTATGAACACAGCCAAGAGAATGTTCGAGTGTTGATGGAGGATCGTGTGGTGACATAGTGTTAGTCAGGGATTCCTGTGTTTATGTTGTGCTTCTTCTGACAAAGCAGTGTTGCACAGGAAGTAGCATGTCCATGTGCTTGACCAACGATGACAATGACCAACCATAACCAACCATAACCAACCATGACAATCTACCATGGCCATGTCACCATAAAACTGCACTATGTGGATTAGTTGTGTTGCAAACAATACTTCAGATGTTTCTAGTTACTGACAATACCCTATTAGGTGAAGATGAGTCATTCCACCACAGGCGGGAGAATAACAATTATAAAAAGTGCAATTCCAATAAGTCCTCAAAACACTCTTGTGATAAGATTTAAATCCATGCTGTGAAATTGCAATTCTTAATACCCTTGCACTATGTTTATAGCCTTGACTTTAGGCGTATTATGTTTATAGCCTTGACTTTAGGCTGTTTATAGCCTTGACTTTAGGCGTATTATGTTTATAGCCTTGACTTTAGGCGTATTGACCAACAAGGACTGTTATCATCCTCAATTTGAAGTGGAGTTGGAATTCAAATCTTTTGAAAGAAAACCCTGTTCTGCCTTTGGAAACGCGAAGAGATTAAAGTCTCGCGAGAAGGCCCTGCCGATTCCCCGGCTAATGACACACTGGCATCCATTGAGTGTCCTACGTAGGACAAGGCTGTAATCTGCAGCTTGTCCTCTCAACTCCCACTCCACGTAGTTTAGGTTAACTACGCAATTTTCCCTGTCTTCTGAGGATGGCCTGGAGCCAGAGGTTTCATTTATAGTATCAGAATGTTCATCTAGTATCACTTCCGACCGTATTGCTGACATGCCCACCGTTTCACATAACCAATGTTTAGCCGACAATGCATGTCCACTTTCCCCAACACTGAATTGTGTTATCATCCACGAAATGTGAAATTGATTGCTAGATAGTCTTAATGTTCCAGCTTCAGAAACAACAATTACTAGATTTGCTTCCATCATGGTTTTTTAATATGTTTTGGTTCCGCTCTTTGCAATCAATCTTTCAGTGCTTTTCACTGTCAATAAACAGTTGTCATGTATTGTTATTCAGTGTGTTAAAGGACAAGCTTAACATGTTTCTCAGTCGTGACTTGAGTATCGGGATCGAAATGTGGTTTTGTGTCTCGCATAAAGATGTCTTCGTCTATGAATAATTTGACCGGATGCTGACTGTAGGCAGTCAATATGGCATGCTCATTCCATTAACAGACAAATCTAGTGGAATTCCGCAATCATCCTCAGCCATGATTCACACATTTTTGTAATGGTTTTTCCACTTTTTTTCTGCTAAAGGAAATATTCAGTTCAGTCCTCCCTCGGTCATTTCTCGAATGGAAATTTTCTGCATGTGGTTGATAGGGAAACGACTTGAGGAAATGTCTGTTTTATGTCCCCTTTATTCTGCCGTTTTATGCTATTCTTAATATCTCACTATAACTTGCTTCTATTGACCTCTGATCCTCTAGAGTCTGTGCATGTGGTAGCAGCAGTGAAGTGGTCCTAAAGTCAATATTGACCCACAAAAAAAGCTCTATTAGTACGTTGTGTACAGCTAGCTGGCCAATATGTGTGGTATATGAAATTATTAGACGAGTCCGAATGAAGCCCTTTTAAGTGCAAAGAGTCACAGAATTGTGGTGGTCATTAGAAGCCATTCCAATGGAGGAGAGCTCCAGCTTGAGAGATAGTGTATTATTAGGCCTGAGTAATCAGCGCTGTACTAGGAGTTGGAGTAGCCTTATGGACAGCCATAATACTGTAGGGTAAAGAGATAAGACCGCCATTTAATTGATTCGATAGGCTCTGAGCTGTCATATCCCTAAATCCCATCAGTTTAAGTTTATATCCAACTCACAGTTGATGTCGGCTGTAAATTCCCTGTGTATGTGTGACGTAGGCGAGCAGAAAAACGTCAAAGATAGAATGACAATGATGTCAGAAAATATAGGGGGCAGCCAGGATTATGAGAGACATGAATGCAAGTAATGGAGGATTATTGCTTTACTTCTTCTTTAGTACTGGCTGACCAAAGTACTTTTGGTTTGCAAATAAACTTTGGTGAATACAATATCAAAACTACTGACAAAGTATTTTTTTAAATGTGTTTTCAATTTCATTTTTGAGGTTTCATCAAATCATTTGATATTTATATACCAGGCAATTTTCTCAAGTTGAAATTGCAACAACTCATCAGGTTTTCATGGAATAGTCCAGACATTTCATCTCATGCCACTTGATTTTGTGTAAACAAGCAGTAAATATTAACAACTGAGGCATAATGTAATTATGTAATGAAACGTTTCACCTTATTTTAATTGCCTCGTTAGTCTAACAGGATACATAATCGGGGATTGAGTCGCAAACAATGACTGGGACCCAATAACGAGATCATTTCTCAATCTGAACAATTCCATATATCACCAAATAGTGGAAACTTTGTTCACTCTAAGTTCACCTGATTCCGTGTAAACATTGCGGGCCAATTGTAATGCATGCATATGAATTGATTAAATATTTGTCCGGTTTTCATGGAACATCTTGAAAATTGTAACAGCGAGCTTGTCAGGAAGCTGGCATGTGTGTTTAAGACAAACACTGCAGAGGCTTTGGGAGGGATTGCGTTAAGTCGGAATTAGTTCAGAGCTCAACATGCGGTCCGACTGCGGTCTGGGATATACTTCCAAATCGGACCTCATCAACAATGGGATTAGTGGACCCTGTGGGGTCACATGTCAGTTCCTGAGGTACGTAGTCTGTAGATTTTTAAAAAAAAAATTGTATCTGTAATTGGAGAAGAAAAAAAAAATATTGTCTGTGATTTACTCAGGTCCTGTTTAGGTGTATTATTTCAAATATGAATATTTTTATAAGTTTGGAAAGTCAGTGGTATATTTAATAGGTGTTGTGTGACAGTAGCTCATGAATGTAGTCTGTAGATGTCAAAGAAATTAAGAATTGACGGTTGATTCCGAAATATCATTAATCAACCAAAATATTGTAGTCTATTCAGGTCATGTCTGCATTTATTATTTCATTTAAAAGATGTACATTTTGATTAGTTCATGAAGGTGAATATTTGGTTTTTGTCTTATAAGACAATTTAATTATATATTGAAGTTGTTTGTAGCCTTAGTATTTCTTTGTTTAACAGTCTTTGTGTTGGTGGGTGACAGGAGGAGGCTAGTTGATTAATACAGAAGGGGGAAAAGTAACAACAAAAGTACACCTAACTTTATGAAAACCTTAACAGTTTAATGTACATGTTTTTGGAACATGTATGATTGGATTAGAAGTATCCATGAATTTCATACACCTAGGTGTACCTGAATTACAGAATGTTTTACATATTAGATACATGTAATTACAGTTAATGGATTCATATTTGACATGGGTGCTCATCACAATATGTCTAAACACAAAAAAGGGGTGAAACTAAACTTTCTAACTCTTTCAACTAGTTTTAACTTGATATGCATGTCATTGACAGCAATTTGGATTAAACCTGATATTTACCACACTCAAAAAAAGTGTTATTATTTCCAAATGGCAAGGACTACCAATACATTAAGCAATGAAATTGTCTTTGAATTAAAATTGACATAACACCTGCGACATCAAGGCAACACGGAAAACAAACATTTAAATGTCTGATTACTCATGGTCTAATGACGACACTGATGTAAACTTTTCTTTTAAACTTTTTTTGTGAATATTGTAGTTATTTGGTATCATTGTGAAAGTTTTCTCTTGGGTCAGTTCACTCTCATAACCTGAGCATGTGATAAGTTATATAGTATATTGTTGTAAGTAGTTTCACTGTTAAGGATATTGATAATTTACAGTTGTATAATCATGGGTACATGTATTCCATTTTAAAAATAATTTCAAACATTTAACTTAAATTAATGAGCATTCAATTAATTGATATCAATAAATAAAACATGTCCTTCATTCAACGAAACAAACCTTGCAATACAAATTCCATATCTATCTCATTGCGTATGGGTGAAAGATTCCTGCTGTGACGTAAAACAATAATTCACTTACCCATATTTATTGGTTATAATCAATATATATATTAAAGTAGATTTGTTTGTTATTTTCTAACCCAATTGCATTCTGTCACATTCATTAGGTATATATGTCGTTTTAATCAATTTCATGGTATAAAACAATCTTGTTTTTATTGGCAGTCGATATTGCAGTTGTACATTTATGAGACTAAAATCAATGGAATTCTCCATCCATGTTATAAATCTCATTATATACATCAATGTTATCTACACCAGACTGGAACTCGTTTGCAACCAGTCATAGGTGACAGTACAGGAAATGTTCCAATTAAACGGTTATATTTCTGTCTGGATAGCCAGATATCCATTAGTTATGTACTTACTGAATCAATACATCAGATCTGATGGTGCTACTGGTATTAGTGAATGCAATGATCTTGGTAGTTATAGAGTCATTAATGTTGTTGTGTTGTTTTTGTGTGTTGTTTTTGCACTATTAGTACGATTTTTACGGCCTGCCAGGCCGACAGGAGGTGTTAAGTCCCAGTTGATCACAGAATAGAAGGTCGCCCTGACAGAATTTTAAGGTTTAATAGGATTCATATACTATGTGATGGGTGCGGCAAATATAGTGTGATTTTACCTATGCCCGTTTTTATTATTGGTTGTATGTAATATGGAAGAATCCAAGCTTTCAGGCATGAAAAGCCATGCAAACCCATCACAATAACCCAGCACGGCATACATCAAACCGAGTAGGGTTGTCGGCTTCACAGGACTCCATTTTGTATATTTCACACCTAGTGTCGGCCTGGCTGGCCTACACCATTAGCACAGTATCATCATTACTATTATACTTAATTATTTCATTAATAATTGCTTTTGAAACATTTCATTTAAAAAAAAATGTGCACTGTTACTAGATCGGTAAATATTGTTATTATTCTTCAAAACTTCCTCATTTCTTTTCTTTTGAAACAATCTTGTTTTGGTGAAACAAACTTTCATAAATTATAAACTATTTCACTATACTTATATATATAATATATATATATATATATATTGAAATAGTTTATAATTTATGAAAGTTTGTTTTCATTTCCGTCAAGCTGCCATCAACAGCATACCTGATTACATCAAATGTCAGTTTCCAACAAGAAAATGAAACTAAAAAAATTAAAACATCAATGGAGATGCCTGTCATTGTTAAATTTGATTGTGTGACAGCAAGGAAACTAATTTCATTCATTCTGTTTCTGAAATAGAAACTTTTAATCCTATATATTTTACATAGCAGTTGATAGTAAGCTGGCTGTCATTTTTTGTTCTCCTTACTTCCACTGTTCACATAGACCAGAAGTAGGAGATTTGTGGACTGTAAATGACAACATTTTGCAGACAGCCACAGTGTACTTTTTGTTATGTACTGGTGAGTGTATGTACACCTGTCAAGTAGCTGCTGTGCAACTGTCAGTGCAACATTCCTGAACTTAAACCTCTCTCTCCATGATCACCATTGGCTTAGATATCTATCTCTCCATGGCTGTCATTGGATAAATATCATAAAATATTTCTTTTGATGCAAGTGTCACCAATACAGTATTAACAATTGATTTCATGATTTTTATTTAGGTGAATATTTTGTTACATGTTCACATTGACTTTGTAAATCAGAAATTGTTCTTTTGTAACATGACAAGTTTCTTCATATCGGTTGTGTTATTAATTTTACACAGTATCATTTAATGGTTTAGAGTATGTTTTCATTATAAAGGTCACATAAAATAGTTGACAAGGCTGGATGTGTCCGTTGTATGAAACCTTTATTGTTCATGTTGAGATGTCATGACAAAGACTTTCATTGATTATGGTATGACCTTCATACTCATCATCTAAAACATGCCAATTGACATTTGGTGAGATTACTGTCGTCACTGCCTGACGAAGGATATGCATGTATGTTTTTACAAATGATGTCAGATTCGAAATATCCAGAAAATGGACCATGACAAGCCAAACTGTCATGCATCAGGCAATGTTTGCCATGAAATTTTTGAGAAACAGGTAAAGCTTTCATTTAAACTCGGCTGCTGATTTTCAACTCTGTGACTTCTCTTCCAAGTTTGGTGTTTGTTGACATTTGACTAGACTCGTGTTGATGCATCCCTTAATATCGACTCAACACTGTAAACAGGAAGCTTGTCTAGGCTGTTGACAATGGCTGAAGGGAATTTTCGGTAAATCTGTGCAACATGATGTGGTGTATTGATGTTTCTTGTGTCAGAAAGCAATTTTCCAATGTAATTTGTGAATCAACATGTTTACTCTAACACCATTTTTTTTTCTTTAAAAAAAAATCCATCACCATTTTTAAGAAGTGCAACAACTGTTAATCATGAGGTAATCAGTTGTTGAGGGAAAATTGGTTTGGAGGATATCGATATGTTAAATGACTGACAATTTAGCGATCCCGAGTAGAAATCTATGACATGTGGTTTGTTAAGCTACTTCCATGCTGAGTATTTGACGGTTGTGGTCACAACACAAATACTTTGCCGTTGGAGTGTTTATACCAGGCTAAATCTTTACGTGAAATATGACTTAGCTCGACATGAACTTATGTACATTGAAGCCCTTGTGCAATAGCATACATAACACAAATAATTCAATTAATGAAAGGAATTTTTGACCAATGAGAAGTAAAAAATTAGCGTATGTGGTCATGGTTGTTTGTTAACCATTTCTCTTCTGGACTTTCTGAGATGGCATTAAGAGTACTCATTATTCATCACGATCCAGGAGGGGAAGGGTTACGTGACTTGAAAATAGCTGATGTAAACAATTGGTGAGACATTACAGTTCATCCAGATGTTGTGGTTGAATTATATTCACTAACAGGTTAATGCTGTTTTTACACTTGCTTTTGTCTATATTTATGAATAATTAATTCTGACAACTACATTGTGAATTATGGATTCAGACATTTTCTTTTTAAAGTTCCGAGTTCAGTTTAGCACCAGCAACGTACTATTTCTGTGCATTGGGAGACAGTACTGGTGAACATTGCATTAGCTGCAGTGTACCAGAGTATAATAACATGTCTAGACAAAGCTTCAGATGGTGTAGAAGTGACATTTATATATCAATCCCACTGATTGGTATGTGTATTTGAGAGGAGCTTCTCATTCATAGAAATCTAGACTTGTATAAATGTTAATTGTGTGTTGTTTAAACAGAGATTTGTGGGTGAGAATAAGGTTTGTGACACAAGGTATAATGTGTGTCTCACATCTGTGCTTTAGGGTGTATTGTTTTCCTGTCTATCTGTATGACCTGTGTCTAATCCATACTTTGACACGATGTGTCTCATGTCTGTGTTAAGAGTGTATGACCTGTGTTTTGTCCAGACTGCATGACTCGATGATCCTGTGTCTCATGTCTGTGAGTGTATTACCTAATAATCGGTGTCTGACCTGTTGTGTCTCGTGTCTGTGAGTGTATTACCTAATAATCTGTGTCTGACCTTGTCTCGTGTCTGTGAGTGTATTACCTAATAATCGGTGTCTGACCTGTTGTGTCTTGTGTCTGTCTGTTCCAGCATGCATGACCTGATGTGTTTTGTGTCTATGTTGCAGATTGTATGACATATATTTTGTTCAGAGTATATGGCCTGTGTTTGCTGTCTATTCCACAGTGTCTGTGTTCCAGTGCCTAGAGTACATGGCCTGACCTGTCTGTGTACAACAGTGTATGACCTGTGTATCATGTCTGTTCCACAGTGTATGACCCAATGTATATCTTAGAGTGTATTACATGTAATAGTGTCTTACTGCGAGTGCGACCTAATGTGTGAAATCAATTAAAAGTATTACAGCAAGAGCGCCTGGCAGCATATTTTTCACGTACTTCGTTGTTTTCTTAGTAGAGTACCCTGATTCCCTAAGTGTTACCTATGTGTTTGCAGTGAGTACTAATAGAGTCCAATCAAATTTAAGAGAAGCCTGTTCTACTGTTGATTATTACTTGATCTATGGCGAACGCTCACATAGATGTCAATTTCATTGAATCCCGAGGTTGTCACATACTTTCTCTGCAAGGATTTATGTTTCAATTCCAGAAAACTAAAGGCAACTGGAAATCGTGGAAATGGCTGTAGATTGGTCATGATTGGTTGAATGACAACGTAGTTTCATATGGAAGATTGATATTTCGTTTTCTCAACACCTCGTCTCACTCACTCAATCAATAGTAAAATTGTTATCATCTGTATAAATTACCATCGGGTAAACAATATTCCGTCCAGAGCGACGTGTAAATTCCAATATACAGTGCACTCTGGCAATACTGTCACTTGTTGGGACCAAGATAATATGGCTGTTTTGAAAGAGTGCCGGTTTATTTTATTAATGTAAAAAAGCATTGTCGCTGGGTGGGACTGAAATTATGACGATATACGCAGATTGCCGGAGTACAAAGATGCCGGTATTGCCAGAGTGCTCTGTATTCTCCTTTTCACACATAGGGTCGCTCTCGCGGTAAGTACGGCATGTATCTAAGTTTCACAGTGTATGAAGCGTGTCTGATATCCGTGTCTGTTGTCTGTTATAGGAAGCAGGATCTGCGAGAGCTGAAGCTGCTACAGAAGCAGGAGAACAAGCAGTACCAGGACCTTATGTACAAGGCCCATGTGGCCAGGGAAGCTCAGGAGAAGAAATTTGAGGGTGAAATGCAGGTCAGTCTTGGTCGCTTTGTTGACCGTTTACTGTCTCCCTGTTGGATTAGGCACAGGAATTGCTCTAGGGCACCTCTTGTTGCCTCCAGCATTAAACCACTGGGTGGCCCTTTTTACTGGGTTGAAACTGTTTCATCAGAAACACGTTAGAAAGCGTAAATGAGGTTCAGCGAAACACGTTGAAAAACGTAAATGAAACCGTTTCAACAAATATTATTTTAAAAATAGAAACTGCTGTTTAGCCATGTACTACATTTGAACTGTTGCAAACCATTTCAACAACACTGATTACATTGCACTAGCCCATTAAACTTTATGCTTTTTGCGTCCTTTTAATCAAGGTAGTTCTTGCCATCTAGTCTTCATAAAGAAAATCCAAGCATGTGTGTCCTCTCAAATATCAGCCATTGGCGGATCCATTACTGCCTACAAGATGGTGCCTATCTCCGGTCTTGAAATGGTGTTGGATCAGATCAGAAATGTCATGGGAACTTCCTGTCTGTGAATCATTCCAACGGTCAATTTCCGCACTGTTTGGCAAGAATGGTTTCTAACCAGCTTCAGTATGGACTTCATCGAGATGTACTCTTAACTCACAGTTCACAAGGATAACTAGCTAGTAAATCATTGGATTGCGTATCAGTGTTCTATTTATTATAAAACTCCATTGCTTCTTTCGACTGGTCAATGCATTTTAATGTTACACCACCAGACTTGTGAATATGCCTGAGTAATCCACAAAATAGTGACGAACATTAAGTTGAAAAGGCAGTAGTTTCAATGTATATAGCCAAGTTAAATGAATACATATACAGGCTGAATATCATTTTATAAAAAGATTGCAATGGCAAAATCAAAAATCTAAATATTTATTTTATTTTAATAGCAATACCATAAATGAAACTGAGGTCTTTATAGAAATTCCAGGGATAAATTCTGAGCCAATGAATATTGCAAACTGATATGTTTCTATATCGAATAGTAACGGAAATCTAATACCTTGTCTGTGAATGGACAGGTATGAACTTTGCAATGCAATATTAATATATTGATTAAAAATTCTGAGTATAGTACTTTAGAGATAAGCTGGCAAGATTTTTTAGATTTTTTGTATATTGTCTATATAATATTTTTTTTATCAAAACTAAGCATGTGATGCAGCTTTATTTTCTACTGATTTTCAATATTTGCATTAATGAATGTTTCTAGCTGATACATGTGCCATTATCTCGGACTGTTTGGACCAACTTGTCTCGAAGGCTTGAACTTTTCACTTCTATTCCAGAAGCAATCATTGAATCTAGCTGAGACTATGACAAGGAAACACAATCATATTTCCAATATGGCTTCCATTTCATCCATTTTGAACAGAGTTTGGTGCCTGATGGTTTCATGGTTGTTTATTACATACTGTCAAAAAACAGGAACCAAACAAAGAAATATATAACATACACGAAAAAGCACTTCCCAGATTATCTAATAGTAAAGTGGTTTTGTGTGTGTGTGTGTGTGTGTGTGTGTGTGTGTGGTGTGTGTGTGTGTGTGTGTGTGTGTGTTTTATGGCAGCATGTGAAATTTAAGTAATATTTCTAGTAGTCTTGCTTCAAAGGTCAAGGCGACCTACTCTTCATAATATACTTCGATTTTAATAATACCTACCATCATGAACAACATCCAGTGATCTGTATAATCATTGGCACTAGCTTATTATGCTACTTTCAATGATTTCGTTTAACATTATTTACACAGAGATCAATGAATTACGGTACTGAAAAAACTGTACACTTGTGGTGGCAACACTATGAAGTCGTCATTGTATGTTCCTGCTGGATTAGTCCATGCGAGAGCTATTAAGAAAAATCGTTGATTATCAGAAATTATCATGTTCATATTCAAAGGGAATTGTGAAGTATGCTGCATTACATATTTCCAATTACCTCCACCACATATTTCTCTTCCAGGCATAATTAATTATTGATGGCATGTCTGATAGGCGGCTGGTGAAACTACCCAGTAGATTGCTCCCGGATTAGACGCTAATAATGCCAGCATTTAACCTAACCTGACAAGTGGTCAAATGATTTATTCCAAATCACGTACTATATTATATTTGTATTAAATTTGCTCGATGACGCAGTCCGACTTTTGCCATACATGACTGAATTTATATCTGGCTGAAGCACCTCTTGAATCTTGACTCATTCAGAGAAGATTCAATTTTGTTGCTGGATATGGATTTTCCCCCCTCCTAGACATTGTAGCAATGGCAGGCTAGTGGTACTGCAATCATTGGGCCTGCAAAAGGTCTTCAATCTTCTCTGCAGATCCTTACGGATGGAGATGTAAACTGCATAAAAATGTGTAAAGTCCAATACCAGTATTGACATTTCCTGATTGATTACGGTATTTTGAGAAAAATCGTGTAAGAAGAAATGGATGGATAACATTTTCTGGTTACAGTTTGAGGTGTTTTGTTTTTTTCTTTTGTTTTTTTCTTTTAGAAGGAAATCTGTCTTAGTTTTTGGTTTTATTAAGTTTGGTTTTGGTTTAATGAAGTTTGGTTTTACATTTAAGGTCTGTACACCATAGTGTCTATTCTTTTTTTCCGTTCTAATTTTCTTTTATTAGCTAGACCATCATTGTAGACCATCATGTATACGATAATGGTTTTGGTAACGATCTTGCAGGTAGTAACCGTAGATGACATTGGTAGTGTTCATGATGCAAACAATGGCAACAAAAAGGTTAAAGAAGTACGCTGTGATAAGAATTTAGAGAATGTTTTTTAGGGAAAGCGTTAATAATATCATTGCTCATTTCAGACATTGCACTGATAATTTCAGAGACTGTTGAAGAAATTTTAGGCAAAGCATTAATCATGGCACTGGTCATTTCAGACACTGATGTCAAGAACCTTTAGAGAAAACATTGATCGTAACATTGGTAATTTCAGACATTGGTCAAGAACCTTTAAGGAAAGCATTAATCACGACAATTGTCATGTTAGACATTGGTCAAGAACCTTTAGGCAAAACATTGTTCATAACATTGATTCAGACACTAATGCAGAACTTTCAGGCAAAGCATTAATCATGGCACACTGGTCATTTCAGACACTGGTCAAAAACTTTGACCAGGACATGGACACACTGACCAAGCAGCAGAAACAGCAAGTGGAACGGGCAGAGGTAGCCCAGGCAACAGACATGAAGAACGCAGCACGGAAGATCAAGTCGGAGCAGGTAATGACTGGAACAGGGTGATGTTCTTACCCCTGGCTGCAACAGATGCCCTAACCATCATTGATTGTGAACTAATCCTGCAGGGAAAATGTCAAGAATATTTAGAGATTAATAACATATGTCTTATGAACTATCCTTGAGGTAAAATGTAGCACAAAATTATCATGACCCAATAAGAGTATTAATTCCTATACATGTCAAGTCTGTTACAAATCTCATCGCACTGTCATCATTCTGTGGAACTGGAGGTGAGATCTATTACCAAGAACCGGACCTGGGCTTTTGGTCTATTCACCAGACCTACACCCAATTCCCTGCAATCTGATTGGATCACATGACCCAAAATATGAATAAAATATTTTCCTAACCCTAATCACGTGAGCCAATCAGATTGCTGCGAATTTGGTCCGGTGAATAGCCCACAAGTCTGGGTGTGGTTCCGGTTCCATGGAATAGAACTCCACTGGAACTGGACCATAGATATTTCACTTCTGTCTCTGGCCTATAGTCTAGTACCATGTCCCTAGTTGATGGATGGTAAACAAGCTCTTTAGCCTATCAAGTTTCTAAGAACACTATTGCTGACCATCATTTGTCTGTACATTCCAGGAGAAGGACATCAAGGTGTTCAAGGAGCAGCAGAAGCAGGAACTGAAGCTGCTCAAGCAGGAGATGGACCTGCTGCCCCGGGATGGAAAGAAGGAGGCCATGCGCAAACGAAGGGAAGCCAAGGAAATAGAACTCACAGACAAGGTATGGACACACACCCTAGGACAGCTCAAGGTTACTCCCCGAAACCTAAACTTTTGATTTCCCAAAACCCTTTGCCAATCATGCTCATACACCCTAATATACTCAACAAAATAAATTAAGGCCATACAGATATTTTGTATGGAAGGTTTGTAACAAATTTCGGAACGTTATTTGAGGAATCTCATTGCATTCTTCTTCCAAGAGTACCTGAAGTTCTTGAAGAGTACCTGGATCCTGTAGATGTTTCGAAATTCTTTGTTGTTAAAATATTGTCACACATGGGTGAAAGATTCCCGCTGTGATGTAAAACAATAATTCACTCACTCATTGTTGTTAAAATAATATAAAGCTAAATTTCTATATCCAAAAAGGCTACTGGCCCTTAATTAATTTTGTTGAGTATAGAACAGCTTATGTTGCCCAAGGTTACTTACTCTCCTAATGCAAATTTTCCTGGAAATGCCAATGGTGTCTCCCCAACCATCACTAAGATTAACATTCACATTTATGGTATGTAGGAATGTTCTCGTGTTGTTTGGTACAATATTCTATATGTATGATTGTGATGTATGCAAAGAAGCCAAGGAAATAAAACATGGTAGACCCCACTTCACCCCCTATAAGTCAACGTATGCTGTATGTGTAGCTGGGTTGTGACATACCGTATACCAGGAAATGTTCGAGGTTGGAAACGTTTGAGGTATTCAAGGTTAATTTGTCAACCTCGAACTAATTCTACCCACTAAAGTTCCCTGACACTGTCAGGTTCAAAACCACACTATCATGCATGAAAGCCTCATGCGCGTCAATATAAATTTCCATTTTGACATGCGCAGTTGTCATCGTTGTAATAACATATATGTACAACTAATCATCATATATTTCAATAAGAAAATAATAGCGATAGTAAATTTATATTATTAAGATGATTCCAGGTAAAAACTTAAATGAAGGGTAACAAAGACACATATGAGACACTTGTAAGTACGTTCATCCGGTGTCTAAATGCGGTAGGGAAAGAAAGGGGACATGTCAATTAGTGTCACACATTGATCTATGAACCGAAACAAAGGTCTTAATCTATTTACATATGAAGTATGCAGTTTTTTGACACTGGATGTAAACTGAGTAAATATATACAGTAAATTATACAATGTGTTGATAGTGATCAATCAAGCGAAGCTGATCTCTGGTACTTCTGGTACTCTGCTTTGATAA
>JAUTBT010053387.1:0-15591 GCA_032361225.1 Lepetodrilus schrolli | reverse complement strand
CGCATTTAATTGTTGTCGCATTTATGTCTAAAAGCTTGAGGTCGCATTAAATTAGTGACGCATTAATTTCCTGATTTCCTTATTTTAGTGAATGTTGTCCTGGCTTAGAGCTTATCGCCTATCTTGGTGAACATCGTCCTGGCTTAGAGATTATCGCCTTTCTTAGTGAACAATGTCCTGTCCCCGATTTCTCAAAACAAACTTGAGTAAGAATCTCAGCTGGGTTTGTAGTTACAGCACTGAGTCAAAGGGAGAAATCTCAGCTGAGCTAAATCTCAAACTCAGGTTTGTTTTGAGAAATCGGTCCCAGTTTGGTGAATAACTTGGGATTCCACCCATTGGATTATTTTTTTCATGTTTTTTTATTATTTTTATTTTTTCCCATGTTGTATATGAACGACTAGTCTCCAAGTATTTGCCATAGATGTGTTTGAAGTTGTTGATATCGTGTACACTTTTTATATATGAATTGACATTTTATAAGATTCAAGAGGGTCAAATTATTTTGTTGTTTCCGAGAATGAGCTATTTTGGTAGGAGGGTTATGTTTTTGTCTTAAAAGAATTCTGTCTTGAATTGCAGTTGTTGTTACAACAGCTTTGCACAGGTAATTTGTAACAAATTTATCATCTCATGACAGCTTCTGGTAACCATGGAAATGGCAGAAGTGGGCATTATCCTTTTACAATAGTGAGAATGATGTATTCCATTGTAAGCAGTCATCGCAAGATGGAGGCATGTCACAGACTGCAGTGTTACAGTTGCCGGTCTGGCCAATATATAGCTAAACCTGCAACATTTAGGCATGCCAACATGTAGCTCACCCTGCCAACCAACATGTAGGTCATCCTGCTAACATGTAGCTCACCCTGCCAACATGTAGCTCACCTTGCCAACATGTAGGTCATCCTGCTAACATGTAGCTCGCCCTGCTAACATGTAGCTCACCCTGCCAACACGTAGCTCACCCTACTAACATTTAGCTAATCTTACCAACTTGTAGCTCAACATATAGTTCAGCAGTCATGGGACTGATGTTTTTCACTGTAATCTGTGAAGTATGTCTATCTCTTGTCCGACCAGTTCTGTCATATTATTTAATTATTATGCCCCCTTCTGTATTAAACTGCACAAACATGTAGAAATATCTGCAAGCAGCTTGTACACTGGCTATAATAATAGCAAAACCATCTTCTATTATGTTATCTAGCATGGAAAATTATACATACTTTATTTCTTAAATAGATTTTCCATCTGATTGTTTGAGACGTTTCAGCTCACAACCTTTCTTATCTCTGACATTGAATTTAGATTTCAATAAAATCAAGCTAACCATAGATTTTTACATCACTGTAGATTAAGATATGAACAACTTTCCCCTAAATATGTTTGTCAGTGTGCTTTTTCAGAAAGGAAAATGACACATCCCATATACTCATGGCAAACCATGACCAGGATTTTTTTACACAATGCATGTTTTTCATATCTGCCAAACCAGCGGTACAGGAGGAGTTTTGATTAGAATGTTTATTTTCCGAGTTTAAGGAAAAACAAATAGCTGGCAAGACAGCTCCGATCCAGTGTTGTAAAAAGTCACTGAACAATCAACAAAATAGCTGGATTTATTTGCAAATCTGGGTTTCATTTGGCCTGAACAACGGACTCATGTAGAGCGTATTAAAAGCATATATGTGCCATATTTGCCCATTTGATGGAGGCTTATATCAGCTGATATACAATGAGAACAGCCCATTGCATTAGCCTGGGTGGAAACTTCCTCAGTTCTCAAATCCTGAAGTAATTTGTGCATTTTCACAGATTGACTTTAATTGCAGACAAATAGTGCTGGCATTCATGTGTTGTTAATAAAAATAGTGCACTCCTTTCCACTCAAATTGAAATCTGTTTTTATAGATTGGAACTTCTTGGTAGTGGCGTTTCTGTCCCACTCTGTGTTTGTATAGGGTTGTACTTCTACATTAAGCACATGACAAATCTCCTCCTCTTTAGTTTACCCGGATTCTGTTTTATTTGTTCCACACGTATATATTAGGACTGTTTTTTTTCTCCCCCTAACATTTGCAATTCGAAAAGATTGTCATGGTGGGAGTAGCAGTTAGATATTTGCAGGAAATAGCATGATGCCAATTTAATTGTGTATCAAACTATCAATTTGATTTCGCAAAAGTTGCACATTATGAATTGCTAAAAGTATGATTCTTGTTATATGATCAATGCTTCTGCAATATGCTTGCATTATGAAGGATATGCCACCAGTCATGAGGTATCCACATTGGAACCAGTTGAGAGGAAAATAGCTTTGAGAAAGGGTGCCATCCACAGACATAGCAGAAGGTCATGCCGCCATACACAGGAAAATGTGGATATATATATATATATATTTTGTACAAACTATCTAGCAAAAGGATATATTATATATATATATATATATATATAATTTTGTACAAACTATTTAGCAAAATGATGTATTCATTTTGAAATTATACCAAGCAGACCTTTTCTAAAATTTATTATATAGTTTTTCAGAGGTATAATAATACATTTCTTCAGATATACAATGTGTAGTTGTTCAGATATATATAATGTAGTTGTTCAGATATGTGTTCAAACCCTGGAAATTAGAACGATTATCCCACACAGAAAGTTAACAGACATTACTCTATCTAAACCTTGTGAAAACCATCTAAAAGCAGTTGTGTGGAAAGCTGTGGCATCTGGCCGAAGCTTGGGGAGCAATACCACGGATATTAACTGATTATTTTGTAGATTTAATGATGCAGACTGCGGTTCGGCAGTAAAAGCATGTAGTGCTTTATAATGTAGTGATTACAGCATGCCATAAAGTATATCATGTGGAAGATAGTATGCTAAGAGATAGCGACACGGGTGAATGATGTTGAATGCTCCCGAAAGTAGACAAGAAAATGAGTCTCTGTCGGATACTTTCTATGTTTCACAGAAGTTTCTGTTCCATGTAGTATTGTGAATTCACTATATTGTGGTTCGAAGTATTAATTCCAGTAAGATTAAATCTAGAAATGTCCGATGAAATTAGTTGCAAACGATTAAAACATTGTTTCCCAAGGGATGCAAGTATCCTTGAAGTTGGATTTTCATCAACTGATTTTTTTTTGCAATATTGAGAAGCATTCTTTTTTTATTCTGACAGATGGAGCTTTCCTCTTGTCAAATGTAATTTGAATTTATATTAAAAAATCACACAAAGAAATTGTAAAGTATGTAGAAATGATCCTTTCATTGATGTGGCAATGTAATATTGGACATGGTTTTGTGGATCAAGACGCCTTTGTTTGTTTTTGTGTGTTCGAGCAGTGAGTTTCCTGCCTCCATTGATAGAAGAGTTTGTCTGACAGCACACACGCACAATAGTGTTTATACTGGGGTACATTGTAACACTGCACTGGGACGTCTACTGTGACGATTGATATGAAATGAAACAGTGATCATACGCATAAGTTTAAAATATAAATACAAACCGAGACTGTGCCTGTAGCTCCAGCAGTTCATTAATTTTCATGAGGATTTTTACATGTGAAATGAATATACGTGTGGGTCAGGGATCTACAGTTTTCCACAGAATATAAGTTGTATTATAGAAATGTTTAATTTTATTTTATGGGAGGATAACCTGCCACAGCTTTGTGTAACAGTAAGACCTACGAGACAGGGCTGGTACAGACGATCCCAGGATGACACCTGTACTAGAGATGAAGACATTGTAATAGCAACATGAAATAATGATGTGTAGTTGTGTGAGTCTATCTGGTGCTTGAAATAACAGTGTGCAGACTTATGTAAGTCTTGTGTCTGTTGCCCAGGGAGTGTTTCCTCCGTCTGCTAGCACTGCCCGCCCCGGGCACCAGAGTCATACCGCCAGACTGAGCCGCTACCAGACTCACACCCCACCACCGCCATTGTTTCAGTGCTCAGTCTTTTGGGAACACATGTGCAGATGTAATATTGTGAAAAATCCAGATGTGTTTTTTTTTTTTATGTTTGGGGAAAATCCAAGGCATTGTTTGTATGCGGTTCGCTCATTTTATCAACATCTCTGTAAATACCTGATCTTTCCTGCACCAAAACTATTGTCGAGGTTAATGAATTCTGTTTGGTTGAAACACCAGGACAATGCATGCATGACCTCATTGATATAAATCTTTGAATTCTATTGAAACATTTTGAATATATAATAATTGCGCTGGAGATGTTGGATTTGAAAATATAATACTAAAACTTTTGTCTCGTCATCATGCTAATGTTGCAAAATGATTATTTGTCAAATAGTGAAATAAGGAACACATATTGAATTATTTTATCTTTTGTGGATAGTGCAATAATTATGGTATACTGTACCATGTGTACTAAATATTTTTTCTTGAAAAGAATTTGGTAAAATTTAAGTTAGTTTCATTGAATTTCGGTATTCACTGAAAGTACTGTTACTTTATGAAAGTGGATATTTATTGAAACTCTTCATGTTAGAAAGTGTAACACTTGATAGACCTTAGCTTTGTCCTCTTGCTTATGGACCACCACTGATGGTTTTGAGATCTGGGATGCTCAGTACGTGTCTGTGGTCATTGTGACAACCTTTCAGGATTGATTCAAACTATGACGTGGTGTCTGTCTAGCCGCCATTGTCAGGGTGTGAATCCCAGATAAATGCAGAAATCTCTGCTATTTGCATTGTACCCTGGATGTAGATACTCCGGCCTCCATCTATTTGCTGTTCATGTTGACATTGACTGGGATCAGATGTCGGAGTATGTCTTCCCTTCTGCTGCCATGGTGAGAGATCTGCCCAATACACTGAAACCTGTCCTCTGGTCTTGAGATGACAGGACAAGACCATACAGGACAGGACAACATTGTTCCTATGATTACAGTTACAAATTGTAAATACTTCCTTGCAATTTCCCATTAATTTATTTACAAATTGAAGATACTGAACTGATCTTGCATGATGATGTCATTATTAATATGATAAATCATGGTAGAATATGCCATTATATAGTTGAGAATTCCTGGCTGAAAAATCATTTGTCAGGAATTTATGGACACAATGACAGTATTCAAAGGAAGATGATGATATTTTGGAAAAATAATTTCATGTTGTGATTTTCAGATAACCACAATACTTGTTAAACATTTTCCTGATACTGAATCTGGGTTTTTTTGAAGAAAATAAAATCATTCTTGTTCTTTTCTTGAAATTATAACAAGGTTCTTGTATTATTCAGCCTTTGTTACATCATGGCCACTTTCCATCCTAACATTGGATTTTGCCACGTGTGAAAATATGTCCAATATTGACTTAATAAAATCATGGCAGTTCGTGCCATTTATTCCAACAAATGAGATGATTTTCTGGTTTAAGTAAGCACTTGTGAATCAGTCTAATTAGCCCTCACTTTGAATGTCCGCCCATTTTACGCTGATGTGAAATCTAAGTGAAATGTTTACTGTTAGCATGTTACTGTCAACCTTTGCAGAGGAAAAGCAAACACTCTTACACCACTGGATGATTGCATGTGTTTGATTCCAACATTTGCTAACTTTTTTGAACGGACATGCAAAAAGGTTCGTTAAAATTCCTTCATTGGATCTAACACAACAAGTCCTGCTGTAAGGCGAGGCATCGGTGATGAGTCTGTCATGTGACATGAGTCTGTCATGTGACACAGGAGAGCCGTGTTTGTCTCCGGGGTGTCGGAGCAGTGGTGGTCACAATCCGAGGGTGGAGTCTCAGGCTCAAACACTGACCTCTGCCCTGCTGGTTGTGTATACTTACCCACCTCCGCTCACCCAACAAACCTACCAACACCACATCCCATGCCGCAGTATTTGCTCACGATCGTGGTGATGCTAGCCGTGGTAGCAAATGCTGTATAGTGTTTCAAACATACGTATTCAATTTGACATTTGTCAACATTTGATTTTCATTTCCGAATCAGTTTCAGAATTAGTTCATTTTTTAAAGCACATTTCTGCGTGTGACGGTCTTTCTATAGATAATGCTTGGTGGAGAGAGGGACTGTTGAGTACAACAGACAGGAGGACATTACTAGAGGCTATTACAGCTGGTGTTGGAGTCCTGGGGTCTCGTTCCTTCAAGCCTTTAGTGCAGATAATCACAAGGCTTTTAGTCCGGGGTAATGTCAGGGATTTTGTCACTTGAAAACACGGATAGTTTGCCTGTGATCAGTGGTAGTCTGGAGATATGCATGGGTTTTCGACACTAATTGACAATGATTTCTCTCCTGGCCTGTAATTTACGTGCTGGTTTAAGAGCTCGGAAAGAACACTGCCTGAATCTAGGAACTGGTAGGCTCGGAAGTTGTGAAATATCATTGTCTTAATTTAAAAAACTAAAATGGAACATCTAAAAGGGAGTTGGGGTGATGTAAGATCCAATGCCAACAGTACCTGTCCATTGTTCATATCAGATTTCATCCAATCAGATCACAACTGAAAGAGGACGTGGATTTGTCTTCTGATTGAATGTATATCATATCAGTGGAATTTACTTAAAATACAACTGAAATATTTTGTTTAACTTGTTAAATGCTACAATCTAAAATACCGGTATAAATATAAAAGTAAATAAATGTCAACATTAGCTCAATATATATACCTATTTCAAATTAGTTCCTCCTATTTCTACCTTTAGACCGTTACTCAAAATAATATGTACCTAAAAACAGACTCAAACTGGTCTGGTCTTATTGTGATGAGCTTGTCTATATAATGGACTGTCAGTATATATGTTAGTATATATGTCTGTATACATGGTATATATGGTCATGACTGTAGGTTATTATATACTCTGCAAATACTTATAGCCTAAAGTAGTAGAGTCATGCAAATTCCTCAATTTTTCACTGTTTCACAATATTTAATATTGCAAGTTGTTAGAAAAGTAGTTTGAGGGGTGCATGGTGCAATAAAACCCGAGCCCCAATATTCCTCTATTAGCTGTGATGTTCTGAGTTGTAGTGAAAATAGCATCATTCAAGCTTTTCTATTTATTCTGGGATTCAAGATATTTGCTGGAATGTAAACGTTACTGATAATAAGCAGCAGGGGTAATAGTACTTGTGTTAATAATGTATACAGACACAAACATTCACTTTCTTATAGTATTCTTGTATAAGTGAAATATAACACTTGGCCACAGTGTGATGTCTGATAGTGATTAGCTTCATCAATATTTCAATTTGTATTGGGTTGATCATGATCTTCATACTTTTTCTTGATGTTATTTCCTTCAATTTATAGCAAGTATTTGATTTATTCAACGTGAGAACTACTTTGAATTGTTAATTAACTGCCCAGATACATATTTTAATGAAGAATAAAGAACAAGTATTATGCCTGTAATGACTTTCTGTCAGTTGAGTATTTTATGTGGAATACTGGAATTCAAAAATGCTGACATCAAATTCCGAGGAGGTATGTTTGGTTTGTTGCACCCATGCAGAGAATGTGGTTTTATATTTGTGTGTAGAGCAGGCAATATGTACGAGTATGAGAGTGTTCGCTGGGCCATGTCCAGGTGATTGACAGGTGCCGTATAAAGACATCAATCTTATATTCAATCAGCAGAGCTCCAGGGCATGACTATTGAAGTCAGTTAAACTCCGATAGGAAGTCGCTCAGCCGTGAAGAGATTTGTTCTGGCCCGAGACCAGGCTACCATACGTGACATTACCTTGTTCCTGCAGTCTTTATTCAATATAACCAGCTTTTGGAGAATGTTGAACAGCTCGTTATGTTTTGTGCGCTATAAAATAGATACTAGGACCATAAAAGAAGTGGATGACTGCCTGTTGGTTCAAGTTGTGGGGATGGCAAGAGTAAATCTATACCAGGGGCCATTGTGCCCAGAACGACGACCTGGGGGTGGCTAGAGGGTGGGCCTACCTGAGGGCGGCTAGTGGAGGGTGGGCTAGTGTGGTTAGTGTATGTTTATGGTTAGTGCAGTTTGTGTGGTTAGTGTCAATGTGGTTAATATGTGCTAGTGGGAGTGTGTTAGTGTGATTGGGTTAATGTGATAGTGTTGTTAGTGGCAAAGTGGTTATGATGGCTGCACACATTGGAGCGTGGAATACTGGCTTCGTATGAATGTGGTTATACATTACACAGGTTACTGTACATTACATGGGTTATTGGTTACTGGGGCATGTTACATAAAACACTACTAACTCTAGTTTTGTGCAAACTCTAATTCATAACCACATGCTTCTGAATATGAATTTATATGTGCAAGAACTATTAGGAATTTTGTTATTTCATACGAATGTAGATTTAACAAGCTTACATTAGTTATTGTTACCTGGTTACAGCAAGTGTGGTGTACAAGTGTGATGTACAAGTGTGGTGTTTTGTACACATGTTTTGTACATGTGTGGTGTACAATTGTTTTGTACACGTGTGGTGTACAAGTGTGGTGTACAAGTGTTTTGTACATGTGTGGTGTACAAGTGTTTTGTACATGTGTGGTGTACAAGTGTTTTGCACATGTGTGGTGTACAAGTGCTTTGTACATGTGTGGTGTACATGTGTTTTGTACAAGTGTTTTGTACATGTGTGGTATACAAGTGTTGTACATGTGTGGTGTACAAGTGAAGTGTTAAGGTAGAGGTGACTAGGATAATGACAGAAAGTATGCACAATTATAAACATACATTATTTTTATTATAGATTTGTTCATTTACATTGTTTATTTCTTACAGTCATGCGGCAGATGGAAGTATGGTCTGGACGACCTTGTTGTGATCTTGCTATGAACTCCACTTGTCGACAGACTTGTCAAAATGTAAGTTTGTGTTAAACCATAATATTATATTATATGTGATGTCATCACTACAATTGTGATGTCATAGCATTGCTATGATGTCACAGTGCAAATGCACATCAGCCTAAAGATTTGACTTCACAGTAAAATCGTTATGTGGCATTTTTCTTCTATAATGACTTTAAAATGATATTTGGTGATAAATAGAATCTCACCCTCATGTCTTGGAATTTAATAACCTCGGATTAAATAACTTTCACGACTCGTGTTGATATATTTGTTATTCCAAGACACTTGGGTGATATTCTCTATTTATTTGGTAAGATTTATGCTTGAACCTATATACAGGATTAAGAAAAGTCTAGAAGCTTTTTATTTTGTGACCTAATATGATGAAGGATATATTCTACTGACTGCCGTAATTACACAAATTATCTGATTTCAAAATCCAAGAACAATGATATGAACAAGATAACAATAAATTTTGCGGACAGGAAGTTGATGATGATTAAACATTTAAACAAACAGCATGGCACTTCCACGCGATTTATTGGATGGGGTATATTTGTATTTACTATCGATAAAGGTTGTTGAAATTTGCAAACCGTTAATAAAATATTGTCCTGGTAACAGTCTCACAGTTCTCAACACATTTCTCAACACATGCACTGTTTGTAATAATCAAACATTAAATACAGAGAGAATTTAGCATGTTCTAGTAATATCAGGTAGTAAATAGAGATGTATTTAACATGGCCTAATTCAATGAGTATTAAATACAGAGAGAATTTAGCATGCTCTAGTAATAGAAAGTATTAAATAGAGAGGTGTATTTAACATGGTTTAATTACTCTCAAGGAAAATTATACAGAGATACATTTATTACGTCCTAATTATATTTAGGTTCCTACTACAGGGTCTGATTGTTCAGTTAACTGATTTTAAAAACGTTTGAAAGTTAGCAGTGGGTTGTTCTATGCAACCTTTCTTGTTGAACCTGGATACGTGACTCCGACTCTCGTTGCCAGCCTAGTTTCTGCCATTTTCGTTTACATGTTGTTAACTGTTTTTAAAGTAAGTTAACCGGGAGATAACTGTAGTAACATTCAGAACAACCAACCCCAGACATGTAACATGTTAACATGGCCTAATTATCTCAAGTTATGAAATACTGAGATGAGTTTAACATGCCGAAATCACCTCAAATACTGAGATGTATTTAACATGACCTAATCACCTCAAATACTGAGATGAGTTTAACACGACCTAATCACCTCAAGTATTCTGTTTACGATGGTAACAACCTTCAGTGAAAAACCTATGCATGTATTTATGTGCACTGATGGGAACTGTAGATGGAAAGCCAGAGAATGTAGACAGGTGGTGGATATACACTTCAACAAGTGCCATTTGTTTATGCCGATAGGTGCTGTGAATTATGGGTAGACAGGAGGCATCCTTTTGGCAGAAGAATTACTTAGAATGTGAAGTTGAAATAACAACTAGATATATAAATATTTTTCTTACTCTCTCACTCGCAAATGGGTGAAAGATTCGCACAGTGACAATCATTAAACTCCATATTCACTTTCTATTTTCCTATCTTGTCTCCTTCCTCTCTCTCTCTCTCTCTGTCTTTCTCTATCTCTCTCTCTATCTCTATATATATCTTTGTCTGTGTCTCTCTCTCTCTATCTCTATCTCTCTCTCTCTCTCTCTCTCTATCTCTCTCTCTCTCTCTCTCTCTCTCTCTCTCTCTCTCTCTATCTATCTACTGTGTTAACTGCCACCTATATTTTCCAGTACTGACTTCTGTAGATATGTCTTAGTGATTGGCAGCTGATTATGAACAGATATGTTGGTGTTCCTAAAAGATAAATTGCTTTAAATTGTATAATGCCATTCAAATTTAGGCCATTTCAAATTTTTCGTTTGAAGTTGTTTATTTTTACATGTTATTTATAGAAACATCTTTCTATCTGAAAGCTGCAATTAGCAGTACAAGTCATGATAGCTGCCAGCATTCTCCACGGGAACTCTGATACTGTTTTCCATTGAATGAATATAGCCACGCCACTATGAACATGAACATCCATTCTGAACTTTCAACTAGTGAATGAAAGTAAAACCTGAAGAAAGAAATCTAACTTCTTGAATAAAATTGACAATATTCCATCATAAAAATAAATGTCTCCATCAGTAGCAATCATGTTCCATTGGACACACATAGGAGAAGTTGTTACAATTGAACAATTGCATCTCTATATGGGCGAGCGAGGCACACACTAACATTACACATGATGCCCAATAAAGTCCAGGAATGTAGTTTTTAACAACAAAGCCAGCTATTTGAAGTATTCTAAGTTGTGTCCCAGAGAGAATACCTGAACACATATTTATTAGTCAGTCACTTGTCACCATCTGAGATCTTGAAGGGCTGCGGGCCTTGGATGTTTAGATGCTGCTTTGTAAGGACCGCAGCTCCCTACTGGGGAGGAGATAATAGGGAACTGGAGTGGCCCTGGTTCTTATTGGACCCGGTAGAGCTGACTCTCGGGCAGACCGGAGTTCTCAGGATTATCTAAAGAGAAACTTCTGGCAGATGATGGCATTCATTACCCAGTCGGTTTTGTTGGAAAGTTTCAAGCAGAGGCATGTTTTGTAGAAGCTGTTCTATGGGGGAAAATGAGATGAATAAGCCTATTCAGCGAATAGACTTGGTAAAAATCCTGACATGATTGTTTGTGTATAGGAGATGAAAGGATTAGAAATGAAGGTATAACTAACTGGCTGCCATGTCTATTTGTGATGAATTGGATGAGTAGAGGTGATGGTTTAGTCCAGGGTAAGCAGGTGTATGGAGAAAGAATAAGGTACAAATAGACAATATTAGGAACTTGTGCTTATCTGCACTCAAAATATCCGTACCGTCAAGTATTTTAAATCTGCAAATTATCTTTCCCTATATCTATTGTAAGCACCACTGAGCACCTTTGGATGATTAATGGACACTTTGTGCAAGCTACATTATTGTTAATGTTGTTGCTGTTATTATTATTATTATTATTATTATTAATATTATCTTTTGGTAATGTCCATACTGGACTATAAAGAAATATTTTTCTGAAAATTAAACCTTTTTCATTATATCTGGAAAAGGGTTAACAATTATATCATCAGAAAATCTTGTAAATCAATGTTGCACTGATATGAGAAAGTGCCTTGACATGATAGAAAGATAGATAGATAGATAGATAGATAGTAGGTAATCTGAATACTTGATTGTGTGTATATACAAGATGGTCAAAATTAAACAATGGCAATTTATTAAACTAAATATGTCGTCAGTATTAGCTGAGATTGTGTTCACATTATTTTACTATATCCATTTCTACAAGAATAATTATGAGTCAGGGTCTGATGAAGAACGTACTGCTTCTGTGGAGTAATCTAATTTGTTATTCCTGTACTTGCATCATTTATTAATAGTAAGATACTTCTGTAGACATACTAACAGTAAACTTAATATTGTAACAGATTATAAAACTTATCAGAGACCATATATACAGCTAGATTGTGTACAGATATACATTTCCATTATGAGAAAAGAAAAAGAAACTCCTTATAAATGACAACTTCCAAACAGAACGAGGCAAAGAAATAGAATACAGGACATCTGTCTTCATAAGTTGTGCGCCATATTAACTAGGACGTCAAATCCTTTGAAGATGACCGCTTTGGGTTAAAATGGTTAACACATAAACACAGATAATTCTTCAAAATGTCTGTTTCTACCAGGCTTGTGTCGCTGCAGGCACCAAACAATAATAAACTAAGACCAATAGAGTTTCAGTCCTTTCTTGTTGGAATGTTTTCACCTTGCATGTCTGTCATCCTGAACCCTCAGACCTCATCTGTTTAGCCTTTGACCTCAAGCTGCCAAGGATTCAGTTTCATATATCTAAACTTTAACCCCAGTTGATCTAACCTTTGACATGGCCTTTAAGGTAGTTCAGTGTGGACAATGCATGCGAGCCATCCGATAGAAGATAGTAGACAGAATGTACAAAATGTAAGCAGCTGCTTTCATATAGAAATAATACCAATCAATATGATTCATATTGAACCTATTTACATTGACCCACTGAGACTATGGATAGTCGTCGTATTCTTATTTTATGTTGGAGAGTTACAAAGTTTCATGGCTATTGATAGTATTCAAGGTTCACTCTAGGCTAGTGCAAATTAGGAATCAACTTTCACTAATTAGTCTTGCATCATTCGTTACCCTCTACACTGTATTTTAGAAGTAATTTGTTTGAAGAGAGATAAATACCCAGATGTTGGGTTTTCAGGGCGAAAACTGAATTTTGCAAAGACTACAGTCATTATTAAGTTATTTTTTTTTAAATGTTGACTCAAAAATAATTTTATTGAAGTTGCTGAAAATGGTGATAGAAAATTATTTTAGAAAATCATACATTTGACAGATATGAAAATGAGCTAATATACAAGAGATTTATGAATACATATCAGTGTACACCTTTACTTTCATTATTCATTATATTGTGTCCAATCGAATTAACTTGAGTAAATTATGGAACCTGTACATCCATCCACCTACAGGAGTCTGGCCATTAACAATCTTTGAAGTATTTATTGCAGCATGATTCATGTTCTAAACAATCTGTAAATACAGCTTTCCTGGCCCCATGGGCTAATTTCGCAGTAAATGCATTATGACGCAGGGAGAGGTGGGGAAACAATGATGGCAGCACAGAGAACAACGAGTTGGTAGAAACCAATTCAAAGAAATAATGTGATCCTCGTTGTTGATTTACATGTTGTTGATGTACATGCCCCCATGTTTACCAGCTAGTACATGCATTTCTACTGTATTTTATCTGATTCAGATCATATTTTATCTGATTCAGACAATGTTTTATCTCTCTCATACTATGTTTTCATACATGACATCACATTCCAGACATTTTGTGATGAGCGAAGAAAATTTGATACAATTTGTGTTTCGTTTTCTTAGAGTTGCATTCTTAAGTGAAAAACTGACTGTAAATGAAATAATGTTTATTTAAAGAAGGCAACACTGTGCCTACTGTAATGAATTATATCTTTTTGCATATAGGAAATAGAAGACAAAATTATTTTTCATATTTATTGTATTTTTCGATAATTATTAATAGATGAATTGCAGCTACATTTGTTTTTAGATTACATAGTTGGTCTTGTCCTGGGTTCATCACAGTCTTTATAATAACATTCTGGGCATTTAGTTTGTACTAGATCCAAGTACATGTACTAGAACTAAGTATAACACAAAACTGTGCACACTTTATTACCCCAGATCTTTGTACAATTTTGTAAATCAAATCAAAATCCCTGGGCATCTTCCAGCCCATGCAGCCAGTTAAATGACAAACTAGTCAGTTAAATGACAAACTAGTCAGTTAAATGACAAACTAGTCAGTTAAATGACAAACTAGCCAGTTAAATGACAAACTAGCCAGTTAAATGACAAACTAGCCAGTTAAATGACAAACTAGTCAGTTAAATGACAAACTAGCCAGTTAAATGACAAACTAGTCAGTTAAATGACAAACTAGTCATTGATCCATGGAATTATGAAGGGAAGAAGAAGACGTCAAAGGTGAAAATTGACACGGTGTAAAGACATCGCACTATTTCACAGTTGTGTAGACTGGACCTGTGTAGATATCAGTGTTCATCAGTGTCGTGAGGCAGCCACTCTGTTAACACATTATAGCATTAATTCATGCATGCACACACGCACACACACACGCACACACACACGCACGCCACACCACACACATACACACCACACCATACCACACCATACCACACCACCACACACATACACACACCACACACACATACACACACACATACATACACATACACACACACACACACATCTACATTTTCCACACCAGCTTTATTGACCAAACTGACATGTAACACGAAGAGTAACTAAAGAAATTTCATTTGGGTTAATTAAATGATAATGCCCATCTAATATATATCCTCCAATAACATATCCATATTATTACCAATGACAATGATAAAATATTATTACCAGCAATAAAATAGTATTAACAGCAATAATGCGTAACTCCAGGCAAAAAAAATATAAGAAAACAATAAATAAAAATAAAAAATCTCTAACTGGCATAACGTATCTGTTTCAGATTGTCAAAAAACGTACAATTGGGGTTTTTTTGTCAACTATTATGCATTTTAGGGAGACACAATTTGAAAAGTGGACAGTTTTCATAGATGTAAAATTAATTGTGAATTAAAGTGAATTTATTTTCCATTTATTATTGATTTTTCATTCATGGTTATAACATGTTGGCACCAACAGTAATATAATGTCTGTTTAACGGCTGAGCAAGATTAGGTGTAGTTTAGCCCCCCCCCTACATGTACTGCTTTACCTCTCTCCAGTTTACATTGTCACAACAAACATGAATAGTCATTATATCTTCCTGATAAATACTATATTCATACTGCTTTCCACATGTTCATAAATTTGATTTTAGATATGAAAGCTAATTAACTTTTCTCTGTAACTGTTCGCTTGTAATGCTCTCTCTCTTTCTCTCTCTTTCTCTCTCTCTCTCTTTCTCTCTCTCTCTCTCTCTCTCTCTCTCTTTCTCTCTCTTTCTCTCTCTCTCTCTCTCTCTCTCTCTCTCTCTCTCTCTCTCTCTCTCTCT